>JANJGN010000003.1:6583270-6719517 GCA_026770705.1 Isurus oxyrinchus | reverse complement strand
AAATCTCTGCCCCCCTGATAATCGACCCCTCAGCTAGGGGAAACATCTTTCCTGTCCACCCTATCTAGGCCCCTCATAATTTTCTAACCTCAATTCGGCCACCCCTCAGCCTCCTGTGTCCTGAGGAGATCAACCCCAGCCCATCCAATCCTTCCTCATAACTGCAACTTTCAACCCCTGGCAGCATTCTTGTAAATTTTACACACGTTATGCAAATTTAAATCATGTGGACATTCTTATACTTTCTCCCTCCCTCCCCCAGCACACACACAATGGGCCGAATGGACTCTCCCCGGGCGGGAAAGTTTGGTGTTTCAAACTAATCCTGAACGTTAACAGTTTCTGGCTGAAGACCTAACCTGCAGAGGGGAATCCCACCTCTCGCTGTGTGGTGTGAACACATTCCTCCTGCTCTGGTAGGAATCTCTGAGTATTCCGGGTTTATTTGACCGGGCGAGACAGGGATCTTCAGTTTGATTTCCGCATCTTCCCTCATCGCTGCGATTCAGCTCTCCGACCCACCCCCCAGCCTTACCTTAAAGACCATCTGCAGGCTGTCAGGGGTTAGATCCTGGGCGAGGATCTGCTTCAGGAGCTCCTGCAGTGCACTCATCGTCTCAGTGTAGAGGATCTGACAAGGAAACCAACACAGGTTAATGCTCATACCCTCTGACCCCCCCCTTCAGTGACTCACAGGGCCCAGGGGGGGTCAAAGACCAGGATCGAGTCCACTCGGATGTGAAGTCAGACAAATCCTCAATATCCAGCCTTACCTCTCTCTCCTTAATGTCCACGCAGGTCTCATCCTTGCTCTTGTCAACCCCCAGAGGCGGCAATCCAAACACACTGTCCCAGGCAGGTTTTGATCAGTTCAAACAGATCAGCCTCGTTCAGTACAGGGTCCAGCTTCCTGTGTCCCAGGTCAAGGAGAACAGGAGGGGAGCAGAGCCTCCGGAACGGGAATGGGAGAGGAGAGTGCTCCTTCTGAAGCCGCTCCTCCCATTGGGAAGCATCTCCTGGGAAGTGGATTCCACCCAAATGGAACACTTGCTGCTTGAGGCCAGGAGTGGGGGTCAACAGAGGGTGAGGGGGGGCGGATGCGGACGCCGAGCCGAGGGGGAGGGGGGGGCGGACACCGGGCCGAGGGGGAGGGGGGGGGGCGGACGCCGGGCTGAGGGGGAGGGGCTGAGGGGGAGGGAGGCGGACGCCGGGCTGAGGGGGAGGGGGGCGGACGCCGGGCTGAGGGGAGGGGAGCAGACGCCGGGCCGAGGGGGGCAGAGGGCGGGCTGAGGGGGAGGGGGGCGGACGCCGGGCCGAGGGGGAGGGGGCGGACGCCGGGTTGAGGGGGAGGGGCTGAGGGGGAGGGGGGCAGACGCCGGGCCGAGGGGGAGGGGGCAGACGCCGGGTTGAGGGGGAGGGGGAGGGGCTGAGGGGGAGGGGGGCGGACGCCGGGCCGAGGGGGAGGGGGGCGGACGCCGGGGTTGAGGGGGAGGGGCTGAGGGGGAGGGGGCGGACGCCGGGCCGAGGGGGAGGGGGCGGACGCCGGGTTGAGGGGGAGGGGCTGAGGGGGAGGGGGGCGGACGCCTGGTTGAGGGGGAGGGGTGGGGCTGAGGGGGAGGGGGGCGGACACCGGGCTGAGGGAGAGGGGGGGCGGAGGGCGGGCTGGGGGGGCGGAGGGCGGGCTGAGGGGGAGGGGGCGGGCTGAGGGGGAGGGGGCGGGCTGAGGGGGAGGGGGCGGGCTGAGGGGGAGGGGGCGGGCTGAGGGGGAGGGGGGCGGATGCCGGGCTGAGGGGGAGGGGGGCGGATGCCGGGCTGAAGGGGAGGGGGGCGGAGGGCAGGCTGAAGGGGAGGGGGGCGGAGGGCAGGCTGAGAGGGAGGGGCTGAGGGGGAGGGGGGCGGAGGGGCGGGCTGAGGGGGAGGGGGGGGGCGGAGGGCGGGCTGAGGGGGAGGGGGAGGGGGGGCGGACGCCGGGCTGAGGGGGTTGGGGAGGGGGGCGGACGCCGGGCTGAGGGGGAGGGGGAGGGGGGCGGACGCCGGGCTGAGGGGGAGGGGGAGGGGGGCGGACGCCGGGCTGAGGGGGTGGGGGAGGGGTGCGGACGCCGGGCTGAGGGCGAGGGGGAGGGGGCGGACGCCGGGCTGAGGGCGAGGGGGAGGGGGCGGACGCCGGGCTGAGGGCGAGGGGGCGGATGCCGGGCTGAGGGGCGAGGGGGCGGACGCCGGGCTGAGGGCGAGGGGGCGGGACGCCGGGCTGAGGGCGAGGGGGGCGGACGCCGGGCTGAGGGCGAGGGGGGCGGACGCCGGGCTGAGGGCGAGGGGGCGGACGCCGGGCTGAGGGCGAGGGGGCGGGACGCCGGGCTGAGGGGGGAGGGGGGAGGGGGCGGGACGCCGGGCTGAGGGGGAGGGGGCGGACGCCGGGCTGAGGGGGAGGGGGGGCGGACGCCGGGCTGAGGGGGGAGGGGGCGGACGCCGGGCTGAGGGGGGGGGCGCCGGGCTGAGGGGGAGGGGGCGGACGCCGGGCTGAGGGGGAGGGGGCGGACGCCGGGCTGAGGGGGAGGGGGGCGGACGCCGGGCTGAGGGGGGAGGGGGGGCGGACGCCGGGGCTGAGGGGGAGGGGGTGGACGCCGGGCTGAGGGGGAGGGGGCGGACGCCGGGGCTGAGGGGGAGGGGGCGGACGCCGGGCTGAGGGGGGAGGGGGGCGGACGCCGGGCTGAGGGGGAGGGGGCGGACGCCGGGCTGAGGGGGGAGGGGGCGGACGCCGGGCTGAGAGGGATGGGGTCCGGAGCTGTGTGCCAGACTTGGAGCTCGGATACCCAGGCACTCAGGGAAGACGACAGTGACAGTGAGTTTGCTGAGAGCCAACCAGGAGGGGGCAATGGGGCCCAGTCAGTGAAATGAAAACCCACACATTATTCTCACAGAAAACCTGATCCACACCATAACCCAGAGGGAAACGTACACAGCCCAGACTCTGCACGCCAGCACCTGTCAAATAAACCACAGAGCTTCCCACACATCCTCCCCCCCCCTCACTGCTCTCCCCCCAGGGAATAGTCCCAGAGCAGACGGCAGCAATCGCCTCTTCTCCTGGTAACACCACAAATCCAGCCTCCTTCACCAAAACACTTCCCGTTTCAGTGCGAGGGGGGAGGCACCCTCGTCCTGTGTCAGGATCAGTCCTACCTCCCCCCCACACACTGCCCAAATCCCACAGCCCCAGACAGGGCTGAGCTGAAAGGATACAGCAGGTGGGAGCAGGTGATCAGGGCCTGTTGACGGATAGGAGTTCGCAAAACATCCATCGTCTCCAACTTGATCAAATCCTGCAGCACAAAACACAGTGGAAAAGGTTAACAGAGCAAGACGCATAATAACAGGCTAATAACGGTCCATACTGTATAACACACAGCAAAGCCCGGTCTGTACTGTATAACAGCGCAAAGCCCGGTCTGTACTGTATAACACACAGCGCAAAGCCCGGTCCGTACTGTATAACACACAGCAAAGCCCGGTCTGTACTGTATAACACAGCGCAAAGCCAGGTCTGTACTGTATAACACAGCGCAAAGCCCGGTCCATACTGTATAACACACAGCGCAAAGCCCGGTCCATACTGTATAACACACAGCGCAAAGCCCGGTCTGTACTGTATAACAGCGCAAAGCCCAGTCTGTACTGTATAACACAGCGCAAAGCCTGGTCCGTACTGTATAACAGCGCAAAGCCCGGTCCGTACTGTATAATACACATTGCAAAGCCCGGTCCGTACTGTATAATACACATTGCAAAGCCCGGTCCGTACTGTATAACACAGCGCAAAGCCCGGTCCGTACTGTATAACACAGCGCAAAGCCCGGTCCGTACTGTATAATACACATTGCAAAGCCCCGGTCTGTACTGTATAATACACAGCGTAAAGCCCGGTCCGTACTGTATAACACAGCGCAAAGCCCGGTCCGTACTGTATAACAGCGCAAAAGCCTGGTCCGTACTGTATAACACAGCGCAAAGCCCAGTCCATACTGTATAACACAGCAAAGCCCAGTCCATACTGTATAACACAGCAAAGCCCGGTCCATACTGTATAACACAGCGCAAAGCCCGGTCCGTACTGTATAATACACAGCATAGCCCGGTCCATACTGTATAACACAGCAAAGCCCGGTCCATACTGTATAACAGCGCAAAGCCCGGCCCATACTGTATAACACAGCGCAAAGCCCGGTCTGTACTGTATAATACACAGCAAAGCCCGGTCCATACTGTATAACACAGCAAAGCCCAGTCCGTACTGTATAACAGCGCAAAGCCCGGTCCGTACTGTATAACACAGCAAAGCCCGGTCCGTACTGTATAACAGAGCAAAGCCTGGTCCATACTGTATAACACAGCGCAAAGCCCGGTCCGTACTGTATAATACACAGCATAGCCCAGTCCATACTGTATAACACAGCAAAGCCCCGGTCTGTACCGTATAACACACAGCAAAGCCCGGTCCATACTGTATAACACACAGCAAAGCCCGGTCCATACCGTACAACACACAGCAAAGCCCGGTCCGTACTGTATAACACAGCAAAGCCCGGTCCATACTGTATAACACAGCAAAGCCCAGTCCATACTGTATAACACAGCAAAGCCCAGTCCATACTGTATAACACAGCAAAGCCTGGTCCATACTGTATAACACAGCGCAAAGCCCGGCCCATACTGTATAACACAGCGCAAAGCCCGGTCTGTACTGTATAACACACAGCAAAGCCCAGTCCGTATGTACAATACACAGCAAAGCCCGGTCTGTACTGTATAACACACAGCAAAGCCCAGTCCGTATGTAAAATGCACAGCAAAGCCCGGTCTGTCCTGTATAACATACTGCCAGGGGCGGGTGCCAGAGGACTGGAGAATTGCAAACATTATGCCTTTGCTCTAAAAAGTTTGTAAAGATCTGCCCCGAATTACAGACCAAGTTAGTTTAACTTGAAACAATTATTCGGGTAATAGTCACATAGAAAAACATGGATTGATTGGGAAGAGTCAGCATGGATTTGTTAAAGGAAAAGCGTGTCTGTCTAACTTGGGAGTTTTTTGAAGTAACAGAGATGGTTGATGAGGGCAAGGCTGTTGACGTGGTGTATATGGACTTCCAAAAGGCATTCAATACAGTGTCACACAACAGACTTGAGGGGAAAGTTATAGATCATGGAATAAAAGGGACAGTAGCAACATGGATACAAAATTGGCTGAGGGATAGGAAAGAGAGAGTAATGGTTAATGGGTACCTTTCAGGCTGGAAGAAGGTTTGTACTGTAATGTCAAGAAGAGATATTGTCCATAATGTTATGTGAAATTATTAAATTGGAATTGTAGTAGAGTCTGTGTAAAGTATGTGCCTGTATGTGGCTTAATTGGATTAAAGCCAGCTAGTCTGGGTGCTTTGATGTATAGTAGTTTTGAGATGTTAATTAGATAAATGTAAGGAGGATAGAAGGTAAAGTGTAAATTTGCATTTGTTGAATAAAGCTTTCAAGAGTGGGAGTGAAATCTTGCACCTAGCTGGGAGACGCCAAGCAATGTCTTTATATTATTAGTAAAATTAGTGGGATGAAAATGTGACATTAAAAGCCTAGGATAAAATGGAATATTTACATTCAAAGAGAAGCTAGGTATAAACAGAAAGAAGATTTGTGTGCGCAGGTCAGAGGCATTTAAGATCTAACCAGCCTGTAAGCCTACAACTCTGTCTGAATAGGAAGCAAATTGCAAAAGCACCTCGTTTTGAATTTGTTAAGGTCAAATGTGCTTTGCCTGGTGTCTGTTTAAAGTCTATGGGTCATTGTTGCCTAGGGGAAGATTTACCTAGGAGTGACGAATTTGGGGATTTGTTTAAAAGTTATTATGGTAGTAATTTGCAGACTTGTGTATGTTTAATTTGTTGTTAAATTAATAAATGTTTAATTTTGTTTTATATACAAAACCTTTGGAGGCTCAGTGGTCTTATTCCTGAATTCAGAGCTGCATCTCAAACATACCAACTGAAAATATAGGTTACGACTGTTGTTCAAGTTTCCCTCTGGGGTTTAAACAACTCAGCCTTTACCCACTGCTGTGTCACAACATGGTGTTCCCCAGGGGTCGGTATTGGGGCCCTCACTTTTCCTGAAACTTCGAGAATTGTCAACTGTGAGGAGACAATGTATAACTTCAAAAAGACATTGACACATTTGTGGAGTGGGCAGATAGGTGGCAAATGAAGTTCAATGTGGAGAAGTGTGGGGTGATACACATTGATACAAAGAACACGGAGAGACAGTATAAAATAAAGTATAAAAGCAAAATACTGTGGATGCTGGAAATCTAGAACAAAAAAAAACCTGAAAAACACTCAGCAGGTCTGACAGCATCTGCGGAGAGGAACACAGTTGATGTTTCGAGTCCATATGACCCTTCATCAGAACTAAAGGATACTATTCTAAAGGGTGTGCAGGAACAGAGAGACCTGGGTGTATATGTACATTACAGATGGCAGGACAGGTAGAGAGAACGGTTTCTAAAGCATACAGTATTCTTGGCTTCATTAATAGGAACATAGAGTACAAGAGCAGGGAAGTTATGATGAATTTATATAAGACACTAGTTAGACCTCAGCTGGAGTATTGTGTACAGTTCTGGGTACCACACTATAGGGAGGATGTGAACACATTGGAGAGAGTGCAGAAGTTTACGAGGATGGTTCAGTCATGAGGAAAGATTGGAGAAGTTGGGACTGTTTTCCTTGGAGAAGAGAAGGCTCAGAGGCTTGACAGAAGACTTTAAAATCTTGAGGTGCCTCCTCTTGAGGAGTAGATAGGGAGAAGCTGCTCCTGCTCGTAAACAGATCGAGAACCAGAGGGCACAGTTTTAAAGTGTTTTGCAAAAGAAGCAAACGCGAGGTGAGAAAAAACTTTTTCACTCGGCAAGTAGTTCAGGTTTGAAATGCATCGTCAGGAAGTGTGGTGGGGGGCAGGTTCAACTGAGGCGTTCAAGAGGGCGTTGGATGATTATTTAAATAGAAACAATGTGCAGGGTTACGGGGAAAAGGCAACAGGTTGACAATAAGTTAAAACGCTCAGAGAGCCGGTGCAGACACAATGGGCTGAATGACCTCCTCCTGCACTGTAACAATCCTGTGAATTGTTAGCTGGCTAAAAAGTGAACTGGGAAATTAGGTTAAAAGATAGGTCAATAGAAATGCAGTGGCAGATTCTTTCAGAATATCGGAGAAAGAAAGACTCTAAGGGAAGGTCACACCATCTGTGGCTAACTAAAGTAGTTAAAGATAGTACCAAATTGAAAGAGAAAGCGTATAATTCCACAAAGATGAGCGGCAGGTCAGAAGGTCGGGCAGAGTGACTAAAAGATTCATGAGTATGAGAGAAGACTAGCTAGAAATATAAACACAGATCGTAAAAGTTTCTAAAGGTATTTAAAAAAGAAAAAGGTAAAGTTGGCTCTCTACAAAAAGTGAGAATGTGGAATTAATAATGGAAAAGAAGGAAATGGCGGATGAATTGAACTGGAATTTTGTACGTCTTCACTGTAGAGCAGTGGCGAGGAACATGTGGCCCCTCAGGGTTCTGAGTGCGGCCCTGGGACACATTTTGTTGACTGTTGCCCGTGCGCAGCGTTGCCAAATTCTGCTGGTTCCTGTCCGCATGGCCTTTTCCCTTCCGGTGTTAATAAAGTGATACGCACACAAAGCAAGGGGACGTGAAGTGAGGTACGTGCTGACTGCACACAACATCGACTGTGTCCAATCAAAGCCCTGCTATGGTTCAATCGGCGCATCCCGCAAATCCTTATTCACGGGGTCACGGTTAGTGCACATGCCTCATTTCAATCTTGTGGCCCACTGAGATGAAGGAGGGCCGCTCGCTAACCCAGGTTGTCCAGCACTGCTGTAGAAGATGCAAATAACATCCCAGAAATAATTGTGAATCAGGAGGTGAAAGGGAGGGAGGGAGGAACTTAAAACAATTACAATCACCAGGGAAAGGGCACTGAGAAAATGATTTGAACCAAAAGCTGACAAGTCCCCAGGTCCTGACGGACTTCATCCTAGCGTCTTAAAAGAAGAGGCTGCTGAGATAGTGGATGCATTGGTTTTAATTTTCCAAAATTCTCTAGATTCTGGAAAGGTCCCAATGGATTGGAAAATAGTGAATGTGACTCCATATTCAAGACATGGAAGGAGACAGAAAGCAGGAAACTACAGACCAGTTAGCTTAATATCTGTTGTAGGGAAACTGCTGGAATCTATTATTGAGGTGGATATAGAGGGGCACTTAGAAACCTCAATGCAATCAGGCAGAGTCAACATGGTTTCGTGAAAGGGGAATCATGTTTGACGAATTTATTGGCGTTCTTTGAGCAAGTAACAAGCAACGTGGATAAAGGAGAACCTGTGGATGTGCTGTACTTAGATTTCCAGCAGACATTTGACAAGGTGCCACATCAAAGGTTACTACACAAAATCTGAACTCGTGGTGTAGGGAGCAACAGGTTAGCAAGGATAGAGGATTGGTTAGCTAACAGGAACAGAGAGTAAAGATAAATGGGTCTTTTTCAGGTTGGCCAGATGTGGCGAGTGCGAAGCCTCAGGGATCAATGCTGGGGACTTGGACGAAGGGACTGAATGCATGGTTGCTAAGTTTGCAGACGACAATAAGATAGGCAGGAAAGTAAGAGTAAGAGGACATAGGGGTTTGCAAAGGGACTTGGATAGGTGGAGTGAGTGGGCAAAAAGTTGGCAGATAGAGCACAATGTGGGAAAATGTGAATTTATCTGCTCTGGCAGAAAGAACAGAAAAGCAACACGTTATTTAAATAGGGAGAGATTGCAGAATTCTACGGTACACAGGGATCTGGGTGTCTTGGTGCATAAATCAGGAAAGGGTAGTCTGCAGGTACAGCAAGTGATTAGAAAGGCTGGTGGAATTTCGGCATTTCTTCCAAGGGCGTTGGAACATAAAGATAGGGAAGCACAGGATGTTGGCGAGACCACATCTGGAGCTGTGTACAGTTTTGGTCTCCTTATTTAAGAAAGGATATAAATGTCTTCGAAGCAGTTCTGAGAAGGTTCACTTGAAAGATACCGGGGTTTTGAGGGAGGGGGGGCAGGGAGTTATCTTATGAAGAGAAGTTGGCTAAGTTGGGTCTGTATCCATTGGAGTTTAGAAGAATGAGAGGTGATCTTATTGAAACATGGAAAACCCTGAGGGGACTCGCCAGGGTAGATGACGAAAGGATGTTTCCCCTTGTGGGAGAGACTACAACTAGGAGAGAGAGTTCAAAAATAAGGGGTCTCCCATTTATGATGGAGATGAGAAAATTTCCCCAGACAGCAGTGGGGGGGGGGGGGGGGGGTCAATAAAACATTTTTAAGGCAGAGGTAGACAGATTCTCGACTAACATGGGAGTCAAAGGCTATCGGGGGAGGTGGGAATGGGGAGTCGAGGCCACAATCAGGTCAGCCATGGTCTTAGTGAGTAGCGGAGCAGGCTCGAGGGGCTGAATGGCCTCCTCCTCTGCTGCTCATGCGTTTGTGCATATTTGTGAGGGGGTCAGGAGAGGAGCAGGCGAGCGGGAGCCGGGGGAGGGGGGTGCAGCGAGCGGGAGTCGGGGGGAGGGGGGGGGGGCAGCGAGCAGGAGACGCTGTGGTGGGGGGTGGAGGGGCAGTGAGCAGGAGGCAAGTAGAAAGCGTTACTGAGTAAGAGTATTTTTGGGCCAATTAGGTTCAAGGCAGTCAATGTAAAACTGACAGGTCAGGAACATCGCCCACTCTTATTACAGGTTTCCTCACTGGAAGATTTCCGATTTGCATGTTTGCATTTAGCAGACCTCAGTGTGAAACGAGAGGTAGCTGCATCCCACCCACCCAGCACGATATGGCCCTGACATTGCCGATATCTCTGGCTGACTCTTTGTTCTTACTGACCTGCATGTACATCAGCAGCTCTCCCTTGCGGTTGAAGTTGAAGGAATGATTCTTTTCATTGGCGTAGATCGCCCTGGCAACCAGCGAGATGGTCTTCATCAGACTGAGTTTAATTGTCAGGTCCTGAAGGGAGCAGAGGGATCAGAACCGGAGCAGACATTAAACACAAGCCAATAGTTAGAGCAGCAGGAAAGGAGTTACTAGCAGCAGGTACACAAGTTACTGAGGCGAGTGAGAGTGTCAGTGAACAGACGGTGCGGTAAATACCACAGAACCAGGAGGGTCAGACATCAGCAGAGCGCCAGCCCGGACACAAGGGGTAATACACACAGTGGGATCAAACGTCAAAACCTGGACCAACATCCCAGTGCAGTACCGAGGGGGAGCCGGGTCAGAGGGAGGGTGGTCCCTGAAGGGGCACAGCGCCCAGACGGAGGGTGAGGGGGCACAGCGCCCAGAGGGAGGGTGGTCCCTGAGAGGGCACAGCGCCAGAGGGAGGGTGGTCCCTGAGGGGGCACAGCGCCAGAGGGAGGGTGGTCCCTGAGGGGGCACAGCGCCAGAGGGAGGGTGGTCCCTGAGGGGGCACAGCGCCAGAGGGAGGGTGGTCCCTGAGGGGGCACAGCGCCAGAGGGAGGGTGGTCCCTGAGGGGGCACAGCGCCAGAGAGAGGGTGGTCCCTGAGGGGGCACTGCGCCAGAGGGAGGGTGGTCCCTGAGGGGGCACTGCGCCAGAGGGAGGGTGGTCCCTGAGAGGGCACAGCGCCAGAGGGAGGGTGGTCCCTGAGGGGGCACAGCGCCAGAGGGAGGGTGGTCCCTGAGAGGGCACAGCGCCAGAGGGAGGGTGGTCCCTGAGGGGGCACAGCGCCAGAGGGAGGGTGGTCCCTGAGGGGGCACAGCGCCCAGAGGGAGGGTGGTCCCTGAGGGGGCACAGCGCCAGAGGGAGGGTGGTCCCTGAGGGGGCACAGCGCCAGAGGGTGGTTCCTGAGGGGGCGCAGTGCTGGAGGGAGGGTGGTCCCCACTGAGGGAGTGCTGCACTGTCCAAGTGTCTCTTTCGGGTGAAACACTAAACCGAAGCCTATCTGTCCTCTAGATGAACAGAGTTGATTCATATATTTATTTGGAAAGAAGAGCAGGGAAGTTCTCTTTGGTGCCTTGGACAATATTTATCCATAATCAACATCACCCATTAACTGGTTAGTTATCACATTGCTGTTTGTGGGAGCTCCCTGTGTGCAAATTGGCTGCTGCATTTCAAAAGCATGTCATTGGCTGTAAGATGCATTAGGACCTGAGGTTATGAAAGGTGCTACATAAATGCAACTCTTTATGACAGCTAACGTTGTTAGCCTCTTCTTCCAAGGAGAGCAATCTCAGCGTCACCAGTCCCTCCAGATAATGGATTTTGCATGATTCTGACATCCACCAAACAAGACATTCATTACAGGGGTCAGTGTAAAACAGGCTGGATTAGACAAAAACAGAATTAACATCGAGTCCATATGACTCTTCACAGCTCTGATGAAATCATACGGACTCGAAACGTTAATTCGGTTTTTCTCTCACCACAAATGCTGTTAGACCTGCTGGGTTTTGCCAGCATTTCCTGTTTTTGTTTCAGATTTCCAGCATCCACTGTATTTTGCTTTTGTCCTGGGCTGGATTAGAT
Source organism: Isurus oxyrinchus (assembly GCA_026770705.1). Classification (NCBI taxonomy): domain Eukaryota; kingdom Metazoa; phylum Chordata; class Chondrichthyes; order Lamniformes; family Lamnidae; genus Isurus; species Isurus oxyrinchus. The sequence goes on along the minus strand of JANJGN010000003.1, from coordinate 6,707,880 downwards.
GCTCGAAGATAAAGCTGAGCCTGCCCAGGACTCCGGACATGTCGGGTCAGAGTCTGCCTGATATCCAACCAGATTCATGGCTAACACAAGCCACACTAAAAATCATCAGGAGAGCTGGTTAGTGGAGGAGGAAGCACCACAAATTTCAGGACAAAAGATCTCCAGACACATACACACAGAAAGACACACAGAGACAGACAGACACACACACACACACACACACACACACACACAGACAGACACAGAGACAGACACACACACACACACAGACAGACACAGAGACAGACACACACACACACACAGACAGACACAGAGACAGACACACACACACACACAGACAGACACAGAGACACACACACACACACAGACAGACACAGAGACAGACACAGAGACAGACACAGAGACAGACAGACACACACACACACAGACAGACACACACAGAGACAGACACACACAGAGACAGACACACACAGAGACAGACACACACAGAGACAGACACACACAGAGACAGACACACACAGAGACAGACACAGACACACAGAGACAGACACACAGAGACAGACACACAGAGACAGACACACAGAGACAGACACACAGAGACACAGAGACAGACAGACACACACACACAGAGACAGACAGACACACACACAGAGACAGACAGACACACACACAGAGACAGACAGACACACACACAGAGACAGACAGACAGACACACAGAGACAGACAGACAGACACACACAGACAGACAGACACACACAGACAGACAGACACACAGACACAGAGCCATGGTCTGGACCGGACCCTTCAGCAGCATCGGGAGTGCCACTGGATCTGAGTTCCAGTCAGAAGGTGCTAGGAATCCAGAGGGGATCCCAGTGAGACTTGACAATGGGTCACTCAGAACCTCTGGCCAAACAGATGAACCTGTCACCTTCAGAGAGTTCTTTGCTCGCCTGACACTCCAGCAAGGCTGCATTTACCACTGGGCTTAATGGGTTAAATGATGAGGACCTGATACATCAAAGTGGTTTGCATTGCCTTGGCTTTAGAGCGTTAGGGAGTTTGGGGGATTGTGGGGCTGGGGGCCGGTGGTCAGTTACAGACTGTTCAGGAGCGAGTTGTTGTGATCTGGAAGACGCTGTCTGAAAGGGCGGTGGAAGCAGAATCAATCATAAACTTTCAAGAGAGAGCCGGATAAATATTTGCAAAGGAAAATTTTGCTCTGCTAAGGGTGAAAACAGTTGGGAAATGGAAGTAACAGGAATGGATAGCTCTCTCAAACAGCCAGCACCAGCATGATGGGCCAAATGGCCTCGTTCTGTGCAGGATTCAGTGATTCTATGAGTGTGGAAATCCAGAATACTCTCTCCCACATGAACACAAATGCTGGAGTCAACCGGAACGATCAAAACTGAGGCAGAGGTTTCCTCCTTTTGAACGGGATTCGAGGATAATGGAGCAAACTGGGCAGGGGGAGGGTAACAATGGGTTAGAGGCACAAGTTAGCCGTGAATCGACTGAATGGGCTCCTCTTGTCCCTTCTTGATAGGGAACAAATGGCTGGCCATCTGTCCCTATAAATCACTTGAGGGGCTGAACGGCCTCAGTCCAGGGACCTACAATGTCCACCACCCCCCCACCTTCACCGTTGTCACACAGGCACTGTGATGGTGCTGCTCCCAAGATGTGATTGGGTAGGGGGACTCGTGGGGGCACCTTGGCTTTGTGGTTCCTGAATGTTCGCTTCCAACATTCAACCCTTAACCCAGGTTGGGTAATGATCGCACAGAGGTCAGGGGTCAGTCGGATGAGCTAAGTAAGGGAATCAGGGGAATGATCGGAGTCCAGCTGTCCACAGTGAGCTTCCTGAGCTCCAATCAGAAGGCAGCCCGGAATTTTAGACAGAGACACTGGATTAGCTGGATTGAGGAAGCAGGTGGAATTTGGAAAGGAGAGATAGACCGAGACCCTCCACCAAGGTGGGCAGAGAGAGAGAGGGAGAGAGCAAACAGGTCAGATCACATTGTTTACCTTGGTCTCAACTTTAATCCCCAGAACCTGTGAGACAAGTGAAAGCAAATCAGAAAATCCCACCACAAAATCATTAAACACCGAGACATTTTCCCACATCTCAATAACCGAGAGGTCTCAGAGACCCCAGAAATCACTCCCTGGACAGGTACAGCACGGGGTTAGATACAGAGTAAAGCTCCGTCTACACTGTCCCCATCAAACACTCCCAGGACAGGTACAGCATGGGGTTAGATACAGAGTAAAGCTCCCTCTACACTGTCCCCATCAAACACACCCAGGACAGGTACAGCACGGGGTTAGATACAGAGTAAAGCTCCCGCTACTCTGTCCCCACCAAACACTCCCAGGGCAGGTACAACACTCTTGTCCTTCTAGATGGGTCATGGGTTTGGAAGGTGCTGTCTAAGGAGCCTTGGTGAATTCCTGCAGTGCATCTTGTAGATGGTACACACTGCTGCTACTGTGCGTCAGTGGTGGAGGGAGTGGGCTGCTTTGTCCTGGACAGTGTCGAGTTTCTTGAGTGTTGTTGGAGCTGTACTCATCCAGGCAAGTGGGGAGTATTCCATCACATTCCTGACTTGTGCCTTGTAGATGGTGGACAGGCTTTGGGGAGTCAGGAGGTGAGTTACTCGCTGCAGAATTCCCAGCCTCTTACCCATATTTATGTGGGTAAGTCCAGTTCAGTTTCTGGATGTTGGTAGTGGGGGATTCAGTGATGGTAATGCCATTGAACGTCAAGGGACAATGGTTAGATTCTCTCTTGTTGGAGATAGTCATTGCCTGACACTTGTGTGGCACGAAGGTTACTTGCCACTTATCAGCCTGAACGTTCTGGCAATATTTGCAGACAGGCCCCATTAAACTCACCCCCATTGTCAGGAAATGCAGACAGCAGCCGGTGTGTCGGATCAGAGTACAGCAGACGGCGCTGTCTCCATACAAACCTATTCACAGGTAAACCAGGGTATGGAGAGTCAACAGGCTGTTCACCCATGTGTGGCCTCACTATCCAATCCTCAGGTAGGGCTGCAGATTCCAGCTTGGATGGATAGGGAATCCCCACCAGCCCCCCTCCCCCCACCCCTCCAGCACTGGGTGCTCAGGACCATCGCAGGGATGGAGCATGGAAAGTGGTGGGAGCATCCCCAATGAAACCAGCAGGATAACACCAGTCGGTGCAAGTCACCCACAAGCACCTTAAAAAGATAATGGATCATGAGGTTCGGGTGTTATCACACAGGGTCCGGGGTTCGGGAGGGCGTGTTTATTGCAGGGTCCGGGGTTCAGGAGGGCGTGTTTATCACACAGGGTCTGGTGTTCGGGAGGGCGTGTTTATTACACAGGGTCCGGGGTTCGGGAGGGCGTGTTTATTACACAGGGTCCGGGGCTCCGGAGGGCGTGTTTATCACACAGGGTCCGGGGCTCGGGAGGGCGTGTTTATTACACAGGGTCAGGAGGGCGTGTTTATCACACAGGGTCCGGGGCTCCGGAGGGCGTGTTTATCACACAGGGTCCGGGGCTCGGGAGGGTGTGTTTATCACACAGGGTCCGGGGCTCCGGAGGGCGTGTTTATTACACAGGGTCCGGGGCTCCGGAGGGCGTGTTTATTACACAGGGTCCGGGGCTCCGGAGGGCGTGTTTATTACACAAGGTCCGGGGTTCAGGAGGGCGTGTTTATTGCAGGGTCTGGGGTTCAGGAGGGTGTGTTTATTACACAGGGTCCGGGGCTCGGGAGGGTGTGTTTATCACACAGGGTCCGGGGCTCCGGAGGGCGTGTTTATTACACAGGGTCCGGGGCTCCGGAGGGCGTGTTTATTACACAGGGTCCGGGGCTCCGGAGGGCGTGTTTATTACACAGGGTCCGGGGTTCGGGAGGGCGTGTTTATTGCAGGGTCTGGGGTTCAGGAGGGCGTGTTTATTACACAGGGTCCGGGGCTCGGAGGGCGTGTTTATCACACAGGGTCCGGGGCTCCGGAGGGCGTGTTTATCACACAGGGTCCGGGGCTCCGGAGGGCATGTTTATTACACAGGGTCCGGGGCTCCGGAGGGCGTGTTTATCACACAGGGTCCGGGGCTCCGGAGGGCGTGTTTATTACACAGGGTCCGGGGCTCGGGAGGGTGTGTTTATCACACAGGGTCCGGGGTTCAGGAGGGCGTGTTTATCACACAGGGTCCGGGGTTCAGGAGGGCGTGTTTATCACACAGGGTCGGGAGGGCGTGTTTATTACACAGGGGCTGGGGCTCCGGAGGGCGTGTTTATCACACAGGGTCCGGGGTTCAGGAGGGCGTGTTTATCACACAGGGTCCGGGGCTCGGAGGGTGTGTTTATTATACAGGGTCCGGGGCTCGGGAGGGTGTGTTTATTACACATGGTCCGGGGTTCAGGAGGGTGTGTTTATTACACAGGATCCGGGGTTCAGGAGGGTGTGTTTATTACACAGGATCCGGGGCTCGGGAGGGTGTGTTTATTACACAGGGTCGGGAGGGTGTGTTTATTACACAGGGTCCGGGGCTCCGGAGGGTGTGTTTATCACACAGGGTCCGGGGTTCAGGAGGGCGTGTTTATTACACAGGGTCCGGGGTTCAGGAGGGCGTGTTTATCACACAGGGTCCGGGGCTCCGGAGGGCGTGTTTATCACACAGGGTCCGGGGTTCGGGAGGGCGTGTTTATCACACAGGGTCCGGGGCTCGGGAGGACGTGTTTATCACACAGGGTCCGGGGCTCGGGAGGGCGTGTTTATCACACAGGGTCCGGGGCTCGGGAGGGCGTGTTTATCACACAGGGTCCGGGGCTCGGGGAGGGCGTGTTTATCACACAGGGTCCGGGGCTCGGGAGGGCGTGTTTATCACACAGGGTCGGGTGGGCGTGTTTATTACACAGGGTCTGGGGTTCAGGAGGGCGTGTTAATTGCAGCGTCTGGGGTTCGGGAGGGTGTGTTTATTACACAGGGTCCGGGGCTCCGGAGGGCGTGTTTATTACACAGGGTCCAGGGCTCCGGAGGGCATGTTTATCACACAGGGTCCAGGGTTCAGGAGGGTGTGCTTATCACACAGGGTCGGGAGGGCGTGTTTATTACACAGGGTCCGGGGCTCCGGAGGGCGTGTTTATTACACAGGGTCCGGGGCTCGGGAGGGCGTGTTTATTACACAGGGTCGGGTGGGCATGTTTATTACACAGGGTCTGGGGTTCAGGAGGGCGTGTTAATTGCAGCGTCTGGGGTTCGGGAGGGTGTGTTTATTACACAGGGTCCGGGGCTCCGGAGGGCGTGTTTATTACACAGGGTCCGGGGCTCCGGAGGGCATGTTTATCACACAGGGTCCAGGGTTCAGGAGGGTGTGCTTATCACACAGGGTCGGGAGGGCGTGTTTATTACACAGGGTCCGGGGCTCCGGAGGGCGTGTTTATTACACAGGGTCCGGGGCTCCGGAGGGCGTGTTTATCACACAGGGTCCGGGGCTCGGGAGGGCGTGTTTATTACACAGGGTCAGGAGGGCGTGTTTATCACACAGGGTCCGGGGCTCCGGAGGGCGTGTTTATCACACAGGGTCCGGGGCTCGGGAGGGTGTGTTTATTACACAGGGTCCGGGGCTCCGGAGGGCGTGTTTATCACACAGGGTCCGGGGCTCCGGAGGGCGTGTTTATCACACAGGGTCCGGGGTTCAGGAGGGCGTGTTTATTACACAGGGTCCGGGGCTCGGGAGGGTGTGTTTATCACACAGGGTCCGGGGCTCCGGAGGGCATGTTAATTTCAGGGTCTGGGGTTCAGGAGGGCGTGTTTATTATACAGGCTCGGGGTGGGTTGAGGGATCGGCGGCTGCACAGATTTCTCCAGTTGGTTCCTTGCTGCCTCAGCTCCTAATTGATGTGGGTGGGGGTGAGGGGAGATTGGGACATGGTGGAGGAAGGAGTCACGTGGAAGGTAACTTGTGATGTCCTGAATCGGTTTTCAAACACCTTAGAGGGCCCGGGGTTGTGCTGGGGGGGGGGGGGAGCGGGGATTGGAGAGGCGTTTCCAGAGTAATCTCTCCTTCCCAGCTCTCAGCCTCTCTCAGGAGAGGGTATGGGGGGGCTGCCGTGTCCAGTTACTATGCTCCAGCCATCGGGAGATGTGGGGCAGGTCCGATGGGTGGGTTGAGACTTCTCCTGCCGGACAGTCGCCTTGTGGACAGGGACAGCGAGGCCTCTGCTGACCCGTAACAGCCACAAACACAGAAATCCAGCCCAGGAACAGTGCAGAGCCTTCAAGCAGTTACATCCCCACCCCACTCTCCCAACTGGATCAGACTGTCAAAGCGTCGGGGGGTGGGGGGGGTGTTGTGTAGAGATGCTGTTACACACACACACACACACACACACACACACTGTGATTCCCCCCCCAGTTTCCTACCTTGGTATTGAAGTGGCTCAGGACTTGCTTGATGACATCCTTCTCGATTCTGGCTAGGATCAGTTCCTCGGGAGCGTAGAGTGTCAGGTAACCGTAACACAGGATCAGCGTGCTCTTGGCCTTCTCCACATCCACGTCCGACTTGTCCTGAGGGAGCGATCGGAAGCAGCCGTGTCACAGGGGCTTCAGCGGGAGGGGCTCCCAGCCCCGGGGAGTCCCGGGATTGGGCGACCTCAAAGTTTCGTCCCGCCGTCCCAGTGGGGTCGCGACCCACGTTTTAGGAATCCCTGGTTTAAACTAAACTTGGCAAGGAGGTGAGAACTGGGAGGTAAAGGTGGTGAGGAAGCCGCAGAGAGAATTGAGAGGACCAATGGCATTAGAATAGGAAAGTAAAAGAGGTGCTGGGTAGGATCAGAGTGAGCAGGAATGTAATAGATAAACGGCCCAAAGGTGTGAAAGCACTGGGTGTGGTTAATAAGGTTGGTGAGTCACAGGAAGGAGCAGATTGACGTATGTGGAAACATGATGTTGCAGTTACAGAGGATGGGGCCAGGGGCCAGCGAGGGGCGGACAGACAGGGAACCTCCCAGAGGGACCACAGGCAGAATCTATTTGGTTAGAACTAAAAAAAACCATCAAGGTACAATTAAACACTTGAGCGTTGTGGGAGCTGCGCTCATCCCGGCAAGTGGGGAGAATTCCATCCCACTCCTGACTTGTGTCTTGTACAGGCTTTGGGGAGTCAGGGGTTAAGTTACTCATCACAGGATTCCTAACCTCTGACCTGCTCTTGTAGCCACTATATTTATATAGCTAGTCCTGATCAGTTTCTGGTCAATGGTAACCCCCAGGATATTGATAGTGGGGATTCAGTGGTGGTAATGCCATCTCTTGGAGATGGTCATTGCCTGGCTCTTGTGTGGCATGAATATTACTTGCCACTTGTCAGCCCAAGCCTGGATATTGTCCAGGTCTTGCTGCATTTGGACATGGGACTGCTTCAGTATCTGAGGAGTTGCGAATGGTGCTGAACATTGTACAATCATCAGCGAACATCCCCACTTCTGACCTTATGATGGAAGGAAGGTCATTGATGAAGCAGCTGAAGATGGTTGGGCTGAGGACACTACCCTGAGGAACTCCTGCAGTGATGTCCTGGAGCTGAGATGACTGACCTCTAACAACCACAGCCATCTTCCTTTGTGCTGGGTATGACTCCAACCAGCGGAGAGTTTTCCCCCTGATTCCCATTGACTCCAGTTTTGTTAGGGCTCCTTGATGCCACACTCGGTCAAATGCTGCCTTGATGTCAAGGGCAGTCACTCTCACCTCACCCTGGGGATTCTGCATTTTTGACCATGTTTGAACCAAGGCTGTAATGAGACCAGGAGCTGAGTGGCCCTGGCAGAACCCAAACTGAGCGTCAGTGAGGAAGTTATTGCTAAGCAAGAGCCACTTGATAGCACTGCTGATGACGCTTTCCATCACTTTACTGATGATGGAGAGTAGAATGATGGGGCAGTAATTGGCCGGGTTGGATTTGTCCTGCTTTTTGTATACAGGACATACCTGGGCAATTTTCCACATAGCCAGGTAGATGCCAGTGTTGTAGCTGTACTGGAACAGCTTGGCTAGAGGCGTGGCAAGTTCTGGAGCATAAGTCGTCAGTACTATTGTCGGAATATTGCCAGGGCCCATAGCTTTTGCAGTATCCAGTGCCTTCAGCTGTTTCTTGATAGCATGTGGAGTGAATCAAATTGGCTGAAGACTGGCATCTGTGATGCTGGGGACCTCCGGAGGAGGCCGAGATGGATCATCCACTCAGCACTTTGTTGCGAATGCTTCAGCTCTATGTTTTACACTGATGTGCTGGACTCCTCCATTATAAGGATGAGGATATTTGTGGAGCCTCCTCCTCCAGTGAGCTGTTTAATTGTTCACCACCATTCACGACTGGATGTGGCAGGACTGCAGGGCTTAGTTCTGATCCGTTGGTTGTGGGATCACTTAGCTTTGTCTATCACTTGCTCCTTAAGCTGTGTGGAACGCAAGTAGTCCTGTGTTGTAGCTTCACCAGGTTGACACCTCATTTTTAGGTATGCCTGGTGCTGCTCCTGCCATGCCCTCCTGCACTCTTCTTTGAACCAGGACTGATCCCCTGGCTTGATGGTAATGGTAGAATGGGGGATATGAGGTTACAGATTATGTTTGAGTACAATTCTGCTGACTCACAGAGCCTCATGGATGCCCAGTCCTGGGTTTCTAGGTCTATCCTATCCCATTTAGCACGACGAAAGTGCCACACAACATGACGCTGGGTACCCTCAATGTGAAGACACGACTTCGTCTCCACAATGACTGTGCGGTGGTCACTCCTACCGATACTGTCATGGACAGATGCATCTGCGGCAGGCAGGTTGGTGAGGATGAGGTCAACTATGTTTTCCCTCTTGCTGGTTCACTCACCACCTGCCGCAGACCCTATCTTGCAGCTACGTCCTTTAGGACTCAGCCAGCTCGGTCAGTAGTGGTGGTACCGAGCCACCCTTGGTGATGGACATTGAAGTCCCCCACCCAGAGTACATTCTGCGCCCTTGTCACCCTCAGTGCTTCCTCCTAGTGGTGTTCAACATGGAGGGGCACTGATTCATCAGCTGAAGGAAGACGGTATGTGATAATCAGCAGGAGATTTCCTTGCCCATTTCCTCCCCCACTCTACCATTTGACCTGATGCCATGGACTTCATGGGGTCCGGAGTTGATGTTGAGGACTCCCAGGGCAACTCCCTCCTGACTGTATATCACTGTACCGACACCTCTGCTGGGTCTGACCTGCCGGTGGGAAAGGACATACCCAGGGATAGTGGTGGTGGTGTCTGGGACGTTATCTGTAAGATATGATTCCGTGAGGATGACTATGTCAGGCTGTTGCTTGACTAGTTTGTGAGACAGTTCTAATTTTGACACAAGCCTCCAGATGTTAGTAAGGTGGACTTGACAGGGCTGAGTTTTCTCGGTCGATGCTGGGTGGTCCATCCAGTTTCATGCCTTTTTTTTGTGACTTTGTAGCAGTTTGTTACAACTGAGTGGCTTGATCAGCCATTTCAGACGGCATTTAAGAGTCAACCACGTTGCTATAGACCAGGCCAGGTAAGGACAGCAGATTTCCTTCCCTGAAGGACATTAGTGACCCAGATGGGTTTTTACAACACTCAACAATGGTTTCATGGTCATCATTAGACTTTTAGTCCCAGATTTTTATTGAATTCAAATTTCACCATCTTCCACGGTGGCATTTGAATCCTGGGCTTTATAAGTAGGGGCAAAGAGTACAAAAGCAAACAAGTTATGATAAACTTATATAAAAGACTGGTTCGGCCTCAAGTGCAGTAGTGTGTCGAGTTCTGGGCATTGCGCTTTAGGAAGGATGTGAAGGCATTAGAGAGGGTATAGTAAAGCTTCACAAGAATAGTTTCAAGGGTGAGCAACTTCAGTTACATGGGTAGGTTAGAGAAGTTGGGACTGCTTTCCTTGGGGAAGAGAAGGCCAAGAGGAGATTAGATAGAGGTGCTCAAAATCATGAGGGGTCTGGACACAGTAGATCGGGAGAAATTGTTCCCACCCATGAAAGGAACAAGAGGGCATAGATTTAAAATCATTGGCGAAGGAAGCAATGGAGACAAGAGGGAAAACATTCTTACGCAGCAAGTGATTAGGATCTGGAACGAGTTAACTCTAACAATTGAGGTTAAGAACGTGCAGTTGGAGCGCACTGATTGAATGCTTGCTTCAGCACATAAAGGGACACCTATTGAGTTGGGTTGAGTGAGGAGGTATATACCTGCAGTGTTTCACTCTGTCAATAAAGTATCGAGTAAGGAATGACTCTGGTTTTATTCCTTCATCTGGTTATCAGGAATTTAGCAGAATGCATTGTCTGGGAGTGTGGTGGAGGCAGATTCAATCATGGATTTCAATAGGGAATTGAATTATTATCTGAAGAGAAAACTTTGCTGGGCTATGGGGAAAAGGTGAGGGAACGGCACTAACTGAGTTCTCTTGCAGAGAGCCAGCGCTGACAATGACGGGCTGAATGGCCTCCTTCTATGCAGTAATCATTCTAAGATTCAACTGGCTTGTTGGTGGTGGGGGTGGGGTGGTTCTTGCTTCAGTGCAGCACATGGCCTGGACCTCAGGCTTGGCTGTGTGTTTGGGAGAGGGGGGAAGGCGGGGGAAGGAGAAGGTCGAGATTACAACGCCCCCCCATGGTCGATTAGTTTGCCAAACCTCAGCTCAGACCCAGTCATGGGAGTTTCCAGTTCTGGGTGGTGGTGGGGGAAGAGAGAAGAGCAGCTGGTAAGAAAGACGGTGGCGTGGGGAGGGGGTGGAGAAATAACCAAGTGCAACGAATAGAGAGATCCCAACCGATAGCACTCACCTTGAGAATGTGGAAGAGGCTTGGTGACTTTTTCAAGATGTCGGACTTGCCAAAGTCCTCCAACTTGGCCAGAGTGTCGTTTAGGTGAGTCTTCGCACAGAATCCAATGCAGACAGCAACACCCTACACCAAGCAACCAAACGCCATTAAAACCCAAGGAAGAGCAAACTTGCACCAGCACCATTCTCAGTTTCAGCCAACAAAGTATTTTCTCAAGTGTAGAATATGTTGGAAAAAGTGGCAGCAAATTTGTGTAGAGCAAGATCCCACACATGACAATGGGGGCTCAGTTTAATTCCTCCTCTGAAAGAAGGCACCTGAGGCAGTGTGGTACTCCCTCGGCACCGACCCTCCGGCGCTCCCTCGGCACCGACCCTCCGGCGCTCCCTCGGCACCGACCCCCCGGCGCTCCCTCGGCACCGACCCTCCGGCGCTCCCTCGGCACTGACCCTCCGGCGCTCCCTCGGCACTGACCCTCCGGCGCTCCCTCGGCACTGACCCTCCGACACTGCGGCGCTCCCTCGGCACTGACCCTCCGACACTGCGGCGCTCCCTCGGCACTGACCCTCCGACAGTGCGGCGCTCCCTCGGTACTGTACTAATTGTATTGGCCTGGATTATGTGCTCTAGTCTCCAGAGTGGGGTATAACCCTATGACTTTCTGCTTTATGTGAAGTCTCCCTAATAGTCACCTCTCTATGATGAACGTTAATTGTGTCACACACACTGGCCTCCAACTCAGAAGGTTCAAGGTGCACCGTGAGATGCACAGTAGCAGCAGTGTGTGCACCATATACAAGATGCACTGCAGGAATTCACCAAGGCTCCTTCGACAGCACCTTCCAAACCCACGACCACTAGCATCTAGAAGGACAACGGCAGCAGATAACTGGGAACACCACCACCTGGAAGTTCCCCTCCAAGTCACTCACCATCCTGACTTGGAAATATATCACCGTTCCTTCACTGTCGCTGGGTCAAAACCCTGGAACTCCCTCCCTAACAGCACTGTGGGTGTACCTACACCACAGGGACTGCAGCGGTTCAAGAAGGCAGCTCACCACCACCTTCTCAAGGGCAGTTAGGGAGGGGTAATAAATGCTGGTCCAGCCAGTGATGTTCACATCCTCCAGCCCCATTTAATAAGCTGTCTCAGATCTCAAAGGTTTTCATCCTGATCTCAATCCTGGGCTCCTGCGCAATGAGAGACACTCTCCCCTGACTGCACTGCACCTTACACTTACCAATGCCATAGATCGTGGCAGACGGTGCTGCCGGGGTCTCTCACCTCTCTCTCCAGGGGCTCGGCATGTCGTACCGTCTGCAGAATATCCATCAGCTGCTTCCTCACCACATCGGCAGGCAGAGTCTGTCGCAGCACCACGCCAGTACACTTGTATAGGAAGCCCTGGTGGGGGGGGGGGGGCGGGGCGGGGGTGGAAAAAGAGGAAGGAAACCGTTGATAACCAACTGTAAGCACGGCAACACTCCTAAAGTACACCACGAGGAGAGCGTACTCACACAGCAGAACTCCCACTAACACGCCCATCAACGGCGAGATTCGCACCCACAATACTTTACCCAATCACTCAATCATTTGCCCCCCCCATCCCCAGGGACATGGGTACCCAGACGTCACCCGTACCCCCGGCTACCCAGACGTCCCCCGTACCCCCCGGCTCCCCAGACGTCCCCCGTACCCCCTGCTCCCCAGACGTCCCCCGTACCCCCTGCTCCCCAGACGTCCCCCGTACCCCCCGGCTACCCAGACGTCCCCCGTACCCCCCGGCTACCCAGACGTCCCCCGTACCCCCCGGCTACCCAGACGTCCCCCGTACCCCCCGGCTACCCAGACGTACCCCGTACCCCCCGGCTACCCAGACGTACCCTGTACCCCCGGCTACCCAGACGTCCCCTGTACCCCCGGCTACCCAGAAGTCCCCCGTACGCCCGGCTACCCAGACGTCCCCCGTACCCCCCCCCGGCTCCCCAGACGTACCCTGTACCCCCGGCTCCCCAGACGTCCCCCGTACCCCCAGCTACCCAGACGTCCCCCGTACCCCCCGGCTCCCCAGACGTCCCCCGTACCCCCGGCTACCCAGACGTCCCCCGTACCCCCCGGCTCCCCAGATGTCCCCCGTACCCCCGGCTCCCCAGACGTCCCCCGTACCCCCCGGCTCCCCAGACGTACCCCGTACCCCCGGCTCCCCAGACGTACCCTGTACCCCCGGCTCCCCAGACGTACCCCGTACCCCCAGCTACCCAGACGTCCCCCGTACCCCCTGGCTCCCCAGACGTCCCCCGTACCCCCCGGCTACCCAGACGTCCCCCGTACCCCCCGGCCACCCAGACGTACCCTGTACCCCCCGGCTACCCAGACGTACCCTGTACCCCCCGGCTACCCAGACGTACCCTGTACCCCCCGGCTACCCAGACATACCCTGTACCCCCGGCTACCAGACGTACCCTGTACCCCCGGCTACCCAGACATACCCTGTACCCCCGGCCACCCAGACGTACCCTGTACCCCCCGGCCACCCAGACGTACCCTGTACCCCCCGGCCACCCAGACGTTCCCCGTACCCCCCGGCCACCCAGACGTACCCTGTACCCCCGGCTACCCAGACGTACCCTGTACTCCCCAGCTCCCCAGACGTACCCTGCACCCCCGGCTCCCCAGACGTACCCTGTACCCCCGGCTCCCCAGATGTACCCTGTACCCCCGGCTCCCCAGACGTACCCTGTACCCCCCGGCTCCCCAGACGTACCCTGTACCCCCAGCTCCCCAGACGTACCCTGTACCCCCCCGGCTCCCCAGACGAACCCTGCACCCCACCCCCACCACACCCTCCCCTGGGACTAGGCGTGCCTGGACCCACCCCTATGAATATATGTATATCCACCCTGTGACCTGGGATTTGAGGGCCACGGGGTGAGGGGGGACACTCTACCCCCTCCAGGATAGGGGCACCTCCCCAGGATACATCCTGTTTGCCTGAGGGCTACAGCTACCCAGGACCCACCCTCTCCTCTCTCGGAGAGATGCACGTTCCCCTGGTCCCACAATCTAACCTTCTCCTGGGGGTGGCTGGTGTAGCTGCTGAGGTGTCTGGTCATCTCCTCACTCAACTGGCTGCTCCACATCTCATCGCCGGGATTGACGGCCTCCAGACTCTTGGACAGTAACTGGGAGGTGGTGGGGAGAAAAAGTCACTCATTATTAATGACCTGTTTGGGGGGGGGGGGCGGCGGGGGGGGGGGGGCTTTGTAAATGTCTGAACTTGCTCACTCTCTGACTCACCAGCAGCAGTTTATCCTCCCACTGTCGCTGGGGTAAGGAGTCCTTGGAATGGCCTGTAAAGAACAAATACCCGTCAGCCAAGTATCATCGGAAAAACCTCACTCCTGCAAGGCAAAGTGGGGGCAAGTCGCTGTGGAGGGAGTGGACGAGGAGGGGTGAGGAGTCCTCAGAGCATCTGACAGCTGTTAACTCCTTCATTTCACCCAGTCTGGAGCTCACAGATCTTCAAGCTGCGACCCACTGGGTCTTTCATCCCAAACCTCAATAACTCTCTCCCCAATAGCACTTCCCCCTTCAGATGCTCCGTGTGTCAACATCAGAACAAGAGGAGACCACTCAGGCCCTCCAGCCTGTTCCATCACTCAAACAAGAAATCCAGGGACATGAACCAGGAAAAGCTAGTACGCAGCTCCAGCAAAAGATTAGGAAGACAGATAGAATGTTGGCGTCTATTGCAGGGGGAAAGGAAGATAAAAGTAGGGGACTTTTACTGCAGCTGTACAGGACCTTGGTGAGACCACATCCAGGGTACAGTGTACAGTTTTGCTCTTCTTACTTAAGAAAGGAAATAACTGCATTAGCAGCTCAGAGAAGGTTCACGACTGAATGCTGGGATGAAGGGTTTATCTTATGAAGAAAAGTGAGCCTATACTCACTGGAGTTTAAAAGAATGAGAGGTGACCTTATAGAAACATACAATATCCTGAGGAGATTTGATGCAGTGGATGCTGAGCGAACGTTTCCTCTTGTTGGAGAGACTAAAACCAGGGAATGGAGCTTAAAAATAAGGCAGAGATGACAAGAAATTATTTCCCTCAGAGGGTCATTAGTTTGTGGAATTCTCTTCCCCTGAGAGCAGTTGAGGCCGGGTTGGTGCAATTTTTGAGGTTGAGTTAGATAGATTCTTGAGGGAGCACTGCGAGATGGGCAAGGATGGGGGTCCATGCTGTCGGGAGGGTCAGAGCTGCTTCAGACACCGATCCGCCTCACAGCACACAACCCCTCTATCCCCCCTCCCCACCCCCCGCCTCATAGCACCTCCTCCCCCCCTCCCTCCTCTGTCTACCAGTATCTTAGCTGCCATCAGCTCAAAGGCCAATCGGCTTATTGATGGTAAAATGTTGGCCAAATCTCAGAGAATTCCCTGTGTTTCATCCACTTGCGCCAGTGGATTTTCCCCGTAGAAACTTACAGCATATAAGAGGCCAATTGGCCCATCACATCTGTGTCAAAAACTATTAATCTCACTCCCATGCTCTTTACCCATAGCCCTGCAAATATTTCCACTTTAGGCGTTGATCCAATTCTCTTTTGATATTTGTAATTTAATAGTGAAAAGAAAGGCATATTGTCAAAGCTGTTCATCTTGCACTCATCAGGACAAACACAAGAATGCCAAATTTCAAAGCATCACAACCTACAAGAGAAAAGGGTGCTGACTGGTTGGCAAGCCAACTCTGACTGGCTGAGGTGTTGCCATGGAGAAAGCAATGGTTTGGGCTATAGCCATAGTTCCAATCAGCACCCTTTTTTCCTTAGTATAAATTGTTGGGATGGTTTGAAATTTGGCCTTCTTGCATTTGTCCTGTTGAGTGTGAGACGAAAAGCTTCAACAACATGTCTCTCTTTTCAGCAAGATTCGAGTTCTGTACTAGAGAGTGACTAATTTTATTGAGTCACTTTCCACTGCCCCATCGGGTGGCGCATTCCAGACCTCAGCACCTCGCTGCGCAAAACATAACTCTCATCTCCCCCTCTGGTTCCTTTGCCATTTGTCCAGCTGAGCCACCTGAATAGGGGCCTCTGGTTAATGCACTAGGGAAAAGCTCCACCACCTGCCAGTGCCACACTGTGTGGCAGCCTAGATACTGTGCTCCAGTACTTGGGGACGCACTAGCTCCTGATTTAAAAGGATGAGGGGGGATCTGATTGAAACTTACAGAATACTGAAAGGCCTGGATGGTGTGGACGTGGGAAGATGTTTCCATTAGTAGGAGAGACTAGGACCCGAGGGCACAGCCTCAGAGTAAAGGGAAGACCTTTTAGAACAGAGATAAGGAGAAACTTCTTTAGCCAGAGAGTGGTGAATCTATGGAATTCATTGCCACAGAAGGCTGTGGAGGCCAGGTCATTGAGTGTATTTAAGACCGAGATAGATAGGTTCTTGATTGGTAAGGGGGTCAAAGGTTACGGGGAGAAGGTGGGAGAATGGGGTTGAGAAACTTATCAGCCATGATTGAATGGTGGAGCAGACTCCATGGGCCGTTTGGCCTAATTTCTGCTCCTATGTCTTATGGTCTTACGGGAGGAACAACGTTTGTCCCGAGCGTGATTTTATTCACCCCCCCGGCCCACAATCACAGTGCCCAGCCTTCCCTTCAGAGTGGAGTCTCTGCTTTCTCCACCTCTTCAGTTCGGGAGCCTCTGTCAGTCCACCTGTCGGCTGTGAACCAAAGGAGGTCTCAGTTAGCTCCCCACATTGACATTAGGCTGAGAACGCCACTGATTCCCGATGACCCCTCTCCCGCCCAGGAACAAGTACTCGGGAGCCCCGTACCTTCCAAGTGTTGAATGAGAACGGGGAGCTCCTCGTTCCAGACCCTCACCAGCCGGGGGTGGATGATCGGGGCAGCGACTTGCAGGAACCTCAATGCTGGGATTCCTCGCCCCCTCCCCCGGAACGGGAACGAAGAGACCACCTGGGAAAGGCAAGAAGAAAGGGTTAGAGCCATGTCGGTCACTGCATTAACACACAGGGTGGAGGGACGCTGCACACCCTGACCCCCCCTCATACAGGAAGCTGCAAAGTGTCAGCAACTCAGCCAGGAACCTGGCAGCTCGGGGTAAAACGGGAGATGGTGAAATGAAAGGAGAGACAATGAGAGGAGGAAGGAGAGGGCGTGAAGGGGAGGGAGGAGGGGGACCTCAGAGGGGGGAGGCAGAGAGAAAGAGGGAATGGGAGAGAGAGACACGGGAGTGGGGGGGGGGGGGGGGGGGGATGAGAGGGAGGGAGGGAGGAGAGGGAAGGAGAAGGAAGGAAGGAGAGGGAGGGAGGGAGGGAGAGGGAGGGAGGGAAGGAGAGGGAGGGAGGGAAGGAGAGGGAGGGAAAGAGAGGGAGGGAGGGAAGGAGAGGGAGGGAGGGAAGGAGAGAGGGAGGGAGGGAAGGAGAGGGAGGGAAAGAGAGGGAGGGAGGGAAGGAGAGGGAGGGAGGGAGGGAAGGCGAGGGAAGGAGGGAGGGAAGGAGAGGGAGGGAAGGAGGGGGAGGGAAGGAGGGAAGGAGGGGAGGGAGGGAGGGTGAGGGAGCGAGGCAGGGTGAGGGAGCGAGGGAGGGTGAGGGAGCGAGCCACGGGGAGAGACAGACACACAGGGACAGAGCTGAAACTCCCTGTCCCAGTCTGAGCAGCAGCAGCTCAGAGAGTTGGATTATTGTGGGAGTTTCCTTGACACAACAGCTGGTCTGCAGCAAAATCCAACACGGTGCCAAGAGAGAGAGGTTAACTCACCAATAACCGAGTCAGCAACGCCTGAGGTTTGGGCAGATCTAAGATTGGAGGAAAAATAAAAATAAAATCATAGTTTTCACAGCATTCTCCAGACCATCAACTAGACCTCCGAAGCCATAAAAGCTCCATCTCATTCAGGGCATCAATTCTGTTCAACTCAGCGCAACAGGTCGATCTCCGCCTGTCACTTTAAGGCTGGGATTTCCCTCCAAGAACAAACCCAAGTCTCTACTTACAATTAGCTTTCAGATTTTGCATGTTCATTGAGCACAATGGCCCTGGGAACAGAACATCTCATCATACACTCCCAGGACAGGTACAGTACGGGGTTAGATACAGAGTAAAGCTCCCTCTACACTGTCCCCATCAAACACTCCCAGGACAGGTACAGTACGGGGTTAGATACAGAGTAAAGCTCCCTCTACACCGTCCCCATCAAACACTCCCAGGACAGGTACAGCACGGGGTTAGATACAGAATAAAGCTCCCTCTACAATGTGCCCATCAAACACTCCCAGGACAGGTACAGCATGGGGTTAGATACAGAGTAAAGCTCCGTCTACACTGTCCCCATCAAACACTCCCAGGACAGGTACAGCACGGGGTTAGATACAGAATAAAGCTCCCTCTACACTGTCCCCATCAAACACTCCCAGGACAGGTACAGCACAGGGTTAGATACAGAGTAAAGCTCCCTCTACAATGTCCCCATCAAACAGTCCCAGGACAGGTACAGAACGGGGTTAGATACAGAGTACAGCTCCCTCTACACTGTCCCCATCGATCACAGATAAACTAACTGACGAGCTGGACAGAACTACATCTGATCCTATATATTCCTGATAAAATTCCCAATGCACAAACCTCTCTCCTCGTAGTCAAGCAGGAATCCATGGCTGTTCGTTTGCTCTTTCTTTACACCCAGGTATGCCAGGCTGCGACAGATGGGAGCCAGAGCATTCAGATACTGCACTGGGATCAGAAACTGCAACAGGAATGGCCACAGAACCTGTGCAGAGAGAAGGGGCAGTGTGGAGTGAGTATAAACTCAATGACTGTTATATGAATGTTAAATACATTGTTAAAACACTCAAATGAGGAGCATTGTTTAAATACCCAGAGCAGTTATAAGGAACGACTGTTGGGACAAGGGTAATCAGTACAAGACAGACATACTTGATGCTGCATTCTGTAAATAAATCTATTATTAACAAGAAAAGGGGTTGGGATCTACTTGCATACTTCACCATCTAGCTTGGGGTCCAATTAACAGTGGCCTCTGCAGAGTTGAGTCTAGAGGGAGGTGGTGGGAAGTGGGAGCAATAACTGAGCAAGGTTCTGCTAACTTAGCCTCACCCTTGGTTCACATCTGTCTGAGTCAACAGGACATTGGTTCAATTCCCACTGCGTAGGCTTGAGCACATACAACAGAACTGAGACAGCGCCGCAATGTCCGAGGGTCGGTGCCGAGGGAGCGCCGCACTGTCCGAGGGTCGGTGCCGAGGGAGCGCCGCACTGTCCGAGGGTCGGTGCCGAGGGAGCGCCGCACTGTCCGAGGGTCGGTGCCGAGGGAGCGCCGCACTGTCCGAGGGTCGGTGCCGAGAAAGCGCCGCACTGTCCGAGGGTCGGCGCTGAGGAAGCGCCGCACTGTCCGAGGGTCGGCGCCGGGGAGCGCTGCACTGTCCGAGGGTCGGTGCTGAGGGAGCGCTGCACTGTCCGAGGGTCGGCGCCAAGGGAGCGCTGCACTGTCCGAGGGTCGGCGCCGGGGGAGCACTGCACTGTCCGAGGGTCGGTGCTGAAGGAGCACTGCACTGTCCGAGGGTCGGTGCTCAGTTAGTTAGCAGGGGAATTCTCTCTGAAGGATTTAACTCTTATTTAATGTAACAAATTCTCTGGTCACATGTCAAATTTCTGCTTGTGGGATCTTGCTATGCACAAGTTGGCTGCCTTTCCTACATGTAACAACATTTACAGTACTTCAGTGGCTATAAACACTGACATCCAGAGGATGCGAAAGGGGCTACAGAAATGTAATATATTCATTTCAAACCCCCACAAAGAGAGAGCTAGTTACTGACATTCTCCATCTTCATCACCGTTGTGGTCAGCAGGTTCAAGATGTTGTCACACATGTTCCTCAGATTCTCGTCTGTAACTTCATCTGGGTCGTAGCTGCGGGGTTTGGGGGTCTGGAGGGGAGGCAAAGAGGTTTTGTATAAATAAACTCACCAGGAGAGCAAGGCGGCAAAATCAGAAAAACCTTCAATCCTGCAGAAAGATCACTTATTCAGGGAGGAGGAGGGGGAGAGCGCCGGGCGGGGAGGGGGAGGGTGAGGGCAAGAGCGCCGGGCGGGGAGGGGGGGTGGGGGGGGAGAGAGAGCGCCGGCCGGATGGGCGGGGGGCTGGGGGGGAGAGAGAGCGCCGGCTGGGGAGGGGGAGGGTGGGGGGGGGAGGGGGAGAGCGCCGGCCGGATGGGCGGGGGGGGGGCAGGGGGAAGAGAGCGCTGGCCGGACGGGCGGGGAAAACTGGGAAGGGTGGGGGGGGGCAGAAACGCTGCCTTTCAATTGAGATGCTAAACCAATGCCCTGTTTAGTGCCTCAGGTGAATGTGAATCTCCTAGTTATACCATCAAAAGTGCATTATTGAATCATCATTGCTATTTGTGGGATCTTGCTTTGCACAAATTGGTTGCCACGTCCCCGACTTTACAACAGTGACTATACTTAATTGGCTGTAAGGCACTTTGGGACGCGTAGTGGTGTAGGCACGGTTAGGGACACGAGCTCCTCCTTCTGGCAGGAATTGGGAGAGTTCCTTACCCCTGGTTCGCAGGCCAGTGCACACTGCCGGATGATGAATTCCACCATGACCTCGCCTCCCTCCAGCTCCAGGTAATCGTGATGGGCCATAGCACTAATCACCTGAGCCACCATCCGCTTCACCTGCCCAGAGAGAGAGAGAGAGAGAGAGAGACACAGAGAGAGAAACAGCCATTACTTTCACACTGAAACCTCGCGCTGAGGTGATGGTGTAGTGGCAGGTCACCAGACTAGTAATCCAGAGGCCCAGGCTAATGCTCTGGGAACATGGATTCAAATCCCACCAAGGCTTCACCTGTTACTCAAAGCTTAGGCCTAAAAGCGCCACTTCCAGTCCTGAAAAGCACCCAATCTACCTGGAAAGGCAAGTTATTTCAAAAATTTGAGTGACAGGCGAAGCCAGTTGTTTCACGCTGCTGCTGTGCAACACGAGTGGTATTCACCACTAACAGGATGCTGCCGTCAAGCCAAAAAGACATTCTGCCCATTACATATCTGAATAAGGTGGTACATGAATTTCGGAGCCAGTGTGATACTAGGTAGGATGTAGACTGTACATCCCAAGCTCAACCAGCCCAAGCTTGCAAAAACCTTAAAATGTCTATTGTTAGATGCGATTCCGTGATTGGACAGCACTTGCTGAACATCCTGAGTGCGCTAAGGGCGACAATCAATTTATGATCATCAGTCAAACTCGTAACATGGCTCATTTACACTCACTAGGAGCAACGTACATTTATACACGGGGACCAATTCTCTGTAAACAAAAGGAATATGTTCAAGCCTTGCACCTTTCTTCTGAATTACTCGGGAGCTTGGGGAGCCTATAGTTTCCCTGTTGCTTTCTCCACGGCAACACCTTGGTCAGAGTCAACTTGCCAGCCAATCAGCACCCTTTTCTCCTGCAGTTTAAATTGTCCTGATTGTTTGAAATTTGACGTTCTTGTGTTTGTCCTGATGAGTGCAAGATGAAAAGATTCAGCGACATGTCTCTCTTTTTGGCAACATTAAGAGATTCGTTAGGGTAGACAGAGTGAATCATTTTCCTCTGGTGGAGGAGTCCAGGATAGGTGGGTGACAGAACATTAAAATTAAAGTCAGGCTGTTCGGGGTGATGTCAGGAAGCACTTCTTCAAACAAGAAGCAGTGGAAATCCGGAACCCACTCCCTCAAAACCCTGCGATTGCTGGGGTTCAATTGGAGCTTCCAAAACAGAGAACAGGTTTCTTTTTTAATTTGGTTTAAGGCGGTTGAGGGTGCCTTTACAGGATAGTGTCACTCAGCACTCAAAGGGTTAAGTCCACAGGTTACCTTGTTGTTGTTGTCCTGGATTGTGAATTTCACGCCAGTCAGTATCAACGGCTTCTTACTCTCCAACTGTGGAGCTGGAAAAATGGACATGGGAGATAATTAATATCCTGTCTCTGACTGTCACATTTCAAAGTCTGAAAAGTATGCTAGAAAGGCACCAGTCATTTCCTACCGGCTTTTCACCTAGATTTGCAAGGGGCAGAAGTCAGTCTAAAAGCAGTTGCCAATCTACAGTAACTCTGCAGCAATTAGCCTCTTCCTGACCACGGTACATCTATTTTGATCCCCAGCCAGAGGGGGGGGCGCCAGAGCGTCGAGCTTAAAGGGCCGGGCCACACTGAGCACAAGCCCTACTTTATGACTCAACATCACCAACGCCAACTCAAATACAAATGAGCAATGCCACAGAGGATCAGCTGGCATGTCATTAACTCCTACCTGTTGATAAATAGGGCTGCACAAATTCTACTCTAGCCCACCCCACCCTATCCCCAGGGCTCTGTGGGGAAATGCCTTACCCACTAAGACTGAGCCAGGCTAAATTGAAGGGTGCGAGGGTGCCAAGACCTTTTGAGATCACTGTAGGGCGGCCACTGAACAGGGGACACTGCCTGACCAAACCCAGCACGCGCAAAAATGATTGAGACCTGAAGTCCTGCCCGGCATAATTAAACATAACGAGCGCTGCAATTACACACTGAATTACTTCACTGATTGAACTTGAATCTTACTGAAAAGGGAGACACGTTGCCAAAGCTTTTCATCTTGAGCTCATTGGGACAAAGACCAGAATTGCCAAAGTTCAAACGAAAAGGTTGCTGACTGGTAGAAATTCAGCTGCAAACTCACTACCTTTCCTCCTGTGGTACAAATTGGCACGATCGTTTGAAATGTGTGTTTGTCCTGATGAGGGCAAGATAAGAAGCTTCAGCAAGGTTCTGTACTAACAAGCGACAGTTTGATTAAATTTAATTAATGACTAATATAATAACTAAAAACAAGTTAAAGCCAATGTGCCCCATCAGGGATGACTAGCTGGGATTTTAAATTGGTGAATTGATGAGGACAATGCGTAACTTTCACTGTGACACACAATGCGAGAGCAGCATCATGAGATCACACGGCACACGGACAAAAGGAGAGGGTCACAGCCAATCACACAGCCTGGAAATGATTTTAAATAAGACTGATATTAACCA
This sequence comes from Isurus oxyrinchus, assembly GCA_026770705.1. Taxonomy (NCBI): domain Eukaryota; kingdom Metazoa; phylum Chordata; class Chondrichthyes; order Lamniformes; family Lamnidae; genus Isurus; species Isurus oxyrinchus. The sequence goes on along the minus strand of JANJGN010000003.1, from coordinate 6,684,888 downwards.
GTGAGGGTGTTCGGGTGACTATCTGGGACTGACCAGCCTCTAACCTTCATCGGTCAATACCAATGTCACTTTAAAGTCATTTCCATCAGTCCCCGAGAGTCCACAAATAAGCATCCCTTCGGACCTTCCTCAGACCCGGGGTTTCCAAATTCCGGGTACAAGGGTCCCCCGCATATCGGAACCAAGCAGGCCTGTTGGAAACCGGACTACCCGCAGCAAAACCGGACAAACGGACATGCCCAGCTCATCGAGGCGAGATTACTGGGCTGTGATTGGCCCCGGTGATCGTGGATGGAAAGAATGTTGGTGGGGGTTGGGATACGGGCACATCTCCAGCTCCACACTCAACCTCCAGATGTTCCCAAGTACTTCACAGGCAATGAAGTCTTTCAGAACTGCAGGCACTATTTGTAGGAAATGCAGCCAATTGGCACGTTACAAGGTTTCCACACACAGCAGTGATGTAAATACACAGAGTATCTGCTTTTTACTGATAGGTTAAGGGAATCAATATTTACCAGGACACTGTGGGGGATCACCCCTCGTCTTCTTCCAATCATGATGAGAGCACTCTTACCTACTCCCAATAGAGCAAATGTAGCTTTCACAACCATAAGACAGCATCCATCCCCCCCACCCCCAAGTACTGACCTTCCGACAGTGCGGCGCTCCCTCAGTACTGACCCTCCGACAGTGCAGTGGTCCCTCAGTGCCGACCCTCCAACAGTGCAGCACTCCCACAGCACTGACCCTTTGACAGTGCAGTGCTGCCTCAATACTGACCCTCTGACAGTGCAGCACTCCCTCAGTACTGACCCTTTGACAGTGCAGCATTCCCTCAGTACTGACCCTCCGACAGTGCAGCACTCCCTCAGGACTGACCCTCCGACAGTGCAGCACTCCCTCAGTACTGACCCTCCCACAGTCCCGCACTCCCTCAGTACTGACCCTCTGACAGTGCAGCGCTCCCTCAGTACTGACCCTCCGATAGTGCAGCACTCCCTCAGTACTGACCCTTCGACAGTGCAGCACTCCCTCAGTACTGACCCTCTGACAGTGCAGCACTCCCTCAGTACTGACCCTCTGACAGTGCAGCACTCCCTCAGTACTGACCCTCCGACAGTGCGGCGCTCCCTCAGTACTGACCGTCTGACAGTGCAGCACTCCCTCAGTACTGACCCTCTGACAGTGCAGCACTCCCTCAGTACTGACCCTCTGACAGTGCAGCATTCCCTCAGTACTGACCCTCTGACAGTGCAGCACTCCCTCAGCACTGACCCTCTGACAGTGCAGCACTCCCTCAGTACTGGCCTTCCGACACTGTGGCATTCCACAGCTGGCACCTTGTTATTGCCTCCCCACCAGCGGGCACCCAGCCCTGACTCAGTGTGGGTTATCGGTTATGTATCGCTGCGATGTTATACATACAGGCTGAGTTGATGAGATGTTTGAGCACAGTCAGTGTTCCGATGCGAATTCGCTCATTGTGGACTTCTAACTTCTGCAGGAGGAAGGTAATGAGTCTGTCGGTGTAGGCTCGAGCTGCGAGAGAGAGAGAGAAAGAGAAACCACCAGTTCAATGCTGCCCCATCTACACTGTGGTCAACTAAGTGCCCATTCTCACTCCCAATTCACAGCCACTGTCAGCTCCGACACTTTGCTTTCCTCTGGCAATCACTTGAGGTTTTTTTGGGAAGGACGAGTGATTTTTGACCTGATTCTCAAATCTCTCCATCACTGGGGGGTTTTCCTCACCTCACATCTGGCTCTGTTGTAGATTCACTGATGGAGAACGATCACAGAATTGGTACAAAGCAGATGGGAGGCCATTCAGCCTATCATGTCTGAATGAGAAATTCACAGTGCCATTCACTCACCTTCTCCCCGTAACCCTGCACATTCTACCTTTTCAGATCCCAGTCTAATTCCCTTTTGAATGCTTCGATTGAACCTGCTTCCACTACACTCTCAGGCAGTGCATTCCAAACCCTAAACACTCGCTGCGTAAGAAAGTTTCTCTTTGTATCTCTGTTGCTTTTTTCACTAATTACTTTAAATTTGTGCCCTTCTCTCCTGTTACAACCACAGCTGATGGTATTGCTGAGCAAGCCAGACCCCAGAATGAAGTCTGTCTCGCTGATCATAAACCTATTTTTTTTTAATTGTGAAAACGAGGAGGAAGAGCTACTGGCCTCAAGAGCATAAAACTCCAGTAACACTTATAGAATTTTAAAAATTAAAAGATTTTATTAAAAACAAAAAAAACCTAAGCACACAAGGTAAAAGTTACCCAGTTAAAACAATCTTACAGAACAAACGCCCAAAGAACATGTTTGGTCAAAAGTATACAATGGAACTACCTTTCTGGCAACAACCCCTTATAGATTTTTAACAATAAAAATCCAGTAATATTACCCAAGTCAAGGAATTGGTGTCACTTTAATAGAAGTATACCTCACGACTTCTCAGACACTTCCCACTCTGAGGCAGAGTTCCAAAAGGAGGTTCAGAAACAAATTGTTTGCTAAAACAAAACTCTCCTGGCTTAACATTGGGTGGCTGCTTCCAATTCAAAACCTTCACAGCTTCTCTGCAGCTCACACACAAGGAAGGTGGCCTTCAGTGGGTTCCCCCCACAGTAGCTCTCAACAGTTAAACATCCTGATCTTTTTCCTCTTTCATCTCAGGCTCAAATATCTCTTTGAAACTCAATTTCTCCAAATATAAAAAATTTTCATGTTTTCTATTTTGCCTCCACTTTCAGGTCAGTAAAATTTAATATACCTTCCCCTGTTTTACTCATGGAACCTCCACGATGCAAATGTTCCTTGGCGCCTCTGAATGCCCTTTTGAAATTCAACAGCTGAAAAATCAACTTCCCAATTTATCTCAAAATGCAAATTTCAGATCCAATCTATTCACTTGTAACAACCCCATCATAACATCTCATTACAAATGCACAAACCTAATCCTTTAACCTTTCATCGCTCAGGCCTCACAATCTGTTTTTAGTAACCTTCCCCGTTTAATTAACCCTGGACACACGCATACACCCAGAGCTTTCTACACAGGCAACATAATCACAAAAATATAAAAATATCTCACATCACATTTTCCTGATCTCTTCATCAATGGGAACAGTTTCTCACTACCTACTCTGTCCAGGGCCCCTCATGATTTTGAATACCTCTAACAAATTTTCTCTCAGCCTTCGCTTCTCCAAGGAAACTTGGTAGAAGTTTACAAAATTATGAGTGGCATGGACAGAGTAGATAGTCAGAAGCTTTTTCCCAGGGTGGAAGAGTCAATTACTAGGGGACATAGATTTAAGGTGAGAGGAGAAAACGATAGAGGAGATGTGCGGGGCAAGTTTTTTACGCAGAGGGTAGTGAGTGACTGGAATTCGCTGCCAGAGGAGGTGGTGGAAGCAGGTACAATAGTGGTGTTTAAGAGGCAGCTTGACAAATACATGAATAGGATGGGAATAGAGGGATACGGACCCCGGAAGTGCAAAATGTTTTAGTTGACGGGCAATATGATCGGCGCAGGCTTGGAGGGCCGAAGGGCCTGTTCCTGTGCTGTACTTTTCTTTGTTCTTTGAAAACAGTCCAAATTTCCGATGATACAAAAGTTGGGAGGCATTGCGAACTGTGGGGAGGATCGTGCAGAACCTCAATGACAGACAGGTTGGTGGAATGGGCAGACAAGTGGCAGATGAAGTTCAACATGAAGAAATGTGAAGTAATTAGTTTTGGTGGGAAGAACGTGGAAAGACGACATAAAATAAAGGGAGCAGAGGGACCTGGGCGTTGGTAACACAGCACAATCTATCTTCATAACTGAAGTCCCTCATCCCTGGAATCATTCACGTGAATATTTTCTGTACTCTCGCCAATGCCTTCACATCCTTCCTAAAGTCTGACACCCAGAACTGGATGCGATACTCCAGCTGAGGCCAAACTAGCGTTGTATACAAGTTCAACATAACCTCCCTGCTCTTGTACTCTATTCCCCTCTTAATAACTAGAATACTGTACGCTTTATTAACCAATCTGTCCTGCCACTTTCAATGACTTATGCACATTCTTTCTTTTATTAATTATTCTTTCATGGGATGTGGAAAGGCCGGAATTTGTTGCCCATCCCCAATTGTCCTTGAACTTACTGGCTCACTAGACCATTCAAGGGCAGTTAGGAGTCAACCACGTTGTTGTGGGTCTGGAGTCACATGTAGGCCAGACCGGGTAAGGTAAGGATGGCAGATTTCCTTCCCTAGAGGCTATTAATGAACCAGGTGGATTTTTACAACAATCAATGATACTTTCATGGTCACCATTACTGAGACTAGCTTTCAGTTCCAGATTTTATTAATTGGATTTAAATTCCGCCCACTGCCGCGGTGGGATTTGAACCCGTATCCCCAGAGCATTCGCCTGGGCCTCGGGATTACTAGGTCGGTGACATTACTATTATGCTACCGTCTCCCCGCTAACACCCAGGTCCTTCTGCTCCTGCACCCCCTTTAGAGTTGTATCCTTTATTTTATGTTGTCTCTCCACGTTCTTCGCACCACAACTAATTACTTCACATTTCTCCACATTGAACTTCATCTGCCACTTGTCTGCCCATTCCATCAACCTATGTCCTTTTGAGGTTCTACACTATCCTCCTCTCAGTTCACAATGCCTCCAAGTTTTGTACCATCTGCAAATTTTGAAATTGTGCCCTGGACACCAAGGTCTAAGTGATTAATATACATCAGGAAAAGCAAGCGTCTCAATACCAATCCCCTTGGGGAACTCTGCCACAAACCTTTCTCCTGACTGAAAAGCATCCGTTAACCACTACTCTGTTTCCTGTCACTCTGCCAATTTCATATCCACGTTGCTACTGCCCCTTTTATTCCATGAGCTATAAATTTCCTCAAGTCTGTTGTGTGGCACTGCATCGAATACCTTTTGGAAGTCCATGTGTACCACGTCGACAGCGTTGCCCTCATCAACCCTCCCTGTCACCTCTTTAAAAAAAAACTCCAGCAAGTTAGTTAAACATGATTTTCCCTTAAGAAATCCATGCTGGCTTTCCTTAATTAACCTGCATTTTTCCATGTGAATATTAATTGTGTCCGAATTGTTGTTTCTAGAAACTTGCCCACTGTTGAGGTTAAACTGACTGGCCTGTAGTTGCTGGGCTTATCCTTGCACCATTTTTTGACGGCTATGATTACTCAACAGCTCAATTACCATGGCATCAAGGGACTAATGAGGTGACAGAATGTGAACTGAATGGATCAGTAATTCCCATGTTTGAGCCAGAATCAGTGACTCACCCTCACAAGCTAGATTCTAAAAGGAACTGACTCCTCCTGGCCATACATAAGTGCTAAATTCTTTCTAGTTTATTTCTGCCTCCCCTTGCCCCGCCAACCCCACCGGCCTCCTCTCTCTTGGCACTGCCGTCTCTCCAATTTAACAGCCATATTTATGAATAAACAATGTTTCCGTAATGGTTTTCCCAACCACAGGATGTCCCAGCACACTCAGGGCCAATCCTTCCTAACCACAGTCACTGCTGCAATGTAGCAGCAAACGTGGCAGCTGATTCGCGCACAGCAAGATCCCACAAACAGCAATGAAATAGCAGCCAGCTGGCTGGCGGAAGGATAAACATTGGTCAAGACACAATAGCGAATGTGGATCCTTTACCTGAAAGAGTGGCCGGGGGTGGGGGAGGGGGCGCCTCAGTTTAACATCTCTTCTGACAGTGCGACGCTCCCTCAGTGCTGCACTGGGCATTCGCGCTTGGATTGTGGGTTCAAGTTCTGGAACAGGTCCTTGAACCAACAACCTTCTGACCATCACCAGATAACACAGACCTTGAATCTTGCTGAAAAGAGAGACATGTCACTGAAGCTCTTTGTCTTGCACTCATCAGGACAAACACAAGAATGACAAATTTCAAATGACCACAACAATTTATACCAAAGGAGAAAACGATGCTGACTGTTTGGGAAATTGACTCTGATTGGCCAAGGTGTTGCTATGGGGAAAGCAATGGGGAACAACAGGCTCCCCAAGCTCCCAGGTCAAAAAAGATGCGAGGCTTGAACATATTCCTTTAGTTTGCATAGGACAGATTTCCTGTGTATGAATGTATGTTGCTTCCAGCAAGCGTAATGTTGTGTTATAAGCTCAACTGATTATCTTAAATTGGTTGTTAGTGTAGCTATTAACACACTCAGGATTGTCCAGCAAATGTTGTCCAAAGGCAGCATTGCATCTAACAGCAGACTTTTTGCGTTGGGTTTTGTGAGCGCCAAAGGAACATGCTAACATAAAAGGAAAATACTGCAGGTGCTGGAAAGCTGAAATAAAAGCAGAAACTGCTGGAAAAACTCAGCAGGTCTGGCAGTGGCTGTGGAGAGAGAAACAGAGTTAATGTTTCGAGTCCGATGGGACTTCTGCAAAACAGAGTCATATTAGACTCGAAACACAGACTCTGTTTCTCTCTCCCCAGCCGCTGCCTGACCTGCTGAGTTTTGCCAGCACTTTCTGTTTTATTACCAGAAGAACATGCTGTTTGATCCGATCGGCCAATCATTGTTACGTGCAGCCTACATACCTAGCATCACACTGGCACTGAAATCAGCACCCTCATCTCCTGCAGTATAAATGCAATAGTTTGAAATTTATCATCCTCGTCTTCGTCCTGATTGCAAAGTGACACATCTCTCTTTTCAACCACCTGCTGACCCAGAAGAGAGAGCATGCTACCCACTGAGCCGCAACTGACCCAGGGGAGATGCCCGTGCCTCGTGTGAAATACCCTTACCCAGGACGGTGAAACAGCGGAGGACTTCATTGTGATTCTTGACTGCCATGTGATTGCTATAATCCAGCGGGCCACAGACCTGCAAAGAGACAGAGTGTGTGACTGGTGTCATCTCTGGATAGCCCCACCACCTCCAGGACCCCCGCTGTGCCATGAGGGGGGCATGCAGACCCCAAGTTCCCCCCCCACCACAACATGGTAGCGGGTGGAGAAAGCAATCCCTTCAGTCTGTGATCAAGAGTTCCAATCTAGCCCTGACTGATGGGCGATAAAGGTACCCTGTGTCTGTGTGTGCAACGTTCAGGGTTCAACACCAACCTGCAAAATCCTCTTGAGAGGAGAAAAGATACTCTTCTATAAAAGGCAAGGAGAAATGAATGCTAAAGTTAATAAAACACCAGTTAGGCCTCAGCTGGAGTAGTGTGTCCCCAACTCTGGTCACCACACTTTAGGAAGGCTGTCGAGGTCTTGGAGAGAGCGTGCAGAGGAGATTTACTTGAATAGTACAGGGCGTGAGTTTAATTTTTTTTAAATTCATTGATGGGATGTGGGCATCGCTGGCTGGGCCAGCATTTAGTGCCATCCCTAACTGCCCTTGAGAAGGTGGTGGTGAGATGCCTTCTTGAACCACTGTGCTGTTAGGGAGGGAGCTCCAGGGTTTTGACCCAGCGACAGTGAAGGAACGGCCAATATATTTCCAAGAAAGAATGGTGAGTGGCTTGGAGGGGAACTTCCAGGTGGTGGTGTTCCCATCTATCTGCTGCCCTTGACCTTCTAGATGGTAGTGGTCGTGGGTTTGGAAGGTGCTGTCTAAGGAGGCTTTTGTGTACAGACTAGAGAGGTATTGAGTATAAAAGCAGAGAAGATATGCAGAAAAATTATAAAGCTCTGGTTAGGCCACAACTAGGGTATTGCATCCAGTTCTGGTCACACACTTTAGGAAGGATGCGATGGGCCTTGAGGGGTGCAGAGGAGATTTACCAGAATGGAACTAAAATACCACATCCCTGGAACCAAAGTTGGGATGGAAAAGCTTGGAGCAGAGGAGATCGAGGGGGGATTTGACAGAGGTGGACGAGATTTTGACAGGTTTAGATAAGGTAGATGAGGTAAACTGTTCCCCTCAGCTGATGGTACAAAGACTGTGGGGCACCGATTTAAGGTCTTGGGCGGGAGATGTAGGGAGGAATATGGGGAAGAACTAGTTTACACAGCGAGTGGTGATGACCTGGAACTCGCTGCCTCCCAGGATGGTGGAAGTGGAAAACAATCCAGGATTTCAGAAGGAAATGGGATGGGCTCTTGAAGGAAATAAACCTGCTGGGTTTCGGGGAACAAGCAGGGGGGCGCAGGAGGAGTGCGATGGACTGAACTCCTCCATGGAGAGCCGGAACAAATTATAAACTGGGACAGTTTTCCTTTAAGGAGAGAAGGTTAAGAGGTCATTTGACAGAGGCGTTCAAGAACATGAGGGGTTTTGATAAGAGTAATTAAGGGGAAACAATATGCAGCGCAGAGGACACAGATTGAAATGATTTGGCAAAAGAATTAAAGGGAGGGAAGAGGCGAACGTTTTATAAAGAACCGAGTTGTTCAGTCCACTCTGCCACAGATGTTGGTCTCAATACTCTCCCAATTCAAGAATGCAATTAGAAAATACGTTTTCGCCCATCAAGTGAGGCTCTCAGCCCCACAAAAGGCAGGGGGTGCTGGGGGTCGAATTAAATTTTCAAGGCAGAGAGCGATATATTTAAAATCAAAGAAAACTGCGGATGCTGGAAATCCAAAACAAAAACAGAATTACCTGGAAAAACTCAGCAGGTCTGGCAGCATCGGCGGAGAAGAAGAGTTGACGTTTCGAGTCTTCATGACCCTTCGACAGAACTTGATTTCGAGTCCAAGAAAGAGTTGAAATATAAGCTGGTTTAAGGTGTGTGGGAGGGGGAGGGGGGCGGGGGGGAGAGAGAGAGAGAGACAGAGGTGCTTGTGTGGACAAACAAGCAGTGATAGAAGCAGATCATCAAAAGATGTCAGTGACAATGGGACAAAAGAACACATAGGTGTCAAAGTTAAAGTTGGTGATATTATCTAAACGAATGTGCTAATTAAGAATGGATGGTAGGGCACTCAAGGTACAGCTCTAGTGGGGGTGGGGGGAGCATAAAAGATTTTAAAATATTTAAAAATAATGGAAATAGGTGGGAAAAGAAAAATCTATAAAATTTATAGGGGAAAAAAAGGGAAAAAAAAGGGGGAAACAGAAAGGGGGTGGGGATGGGGGAGGGAGCTCACGACCTAAAGTTATTGAATTCAATATTCAGACCGGAAGGCTGTAAGGTGCCTAGTCGGAAGATGAGGTGTTGTTCCTCCAGTTTGCGTTGGGCTTCACTGGAACAATGCAGCAAGCCAAGGACAGACATGTGGGCAAGAGAGCAGGGTGGAGTGTTAAAATGGCAAGCGACAGGGAGGTTTGGGTCATTCTTGCGGACAGACCGCAGGTGTTCTGCAAAGCGGTCGCCCAGTTTACGTTTGGTCTCTCCAATGTAGAGGAGACCACATTGGGAGCAACGAATGCAGTAGACTAAGTTGGGGGAAATGCAAGTGAAATGCTGCTTCACTTGAAAGGAGTGTTTGGGCCCTTGGACGGTGAGGAGAGAGGAAGTGAAGGGGCAGGTGTTACATCTTTTGCGTGGGCATGGGGTGGTGCCATAGGAGGGGGTTGAGGAGTAGGGGGTGATGGAGGAGTGGACCAGGGTGTCCCGGAGGGAGCGATCCCTACGGAATGCCAATAAGGGGGGTGAAGGGAAGATGTGTTTGGTGGTGGCATCATCCTGGAGTTGGCGGAAATGGCGGAGGATGATCCTTTGAATGCGGAGGCTGGTGGGGTGATAAGTGAGGACAAGGGGGACCCTATCATGTTTCTGGGAGGGAGGAGAAGGCGTGAGGGCGGATGCGCGGGAGATGGGCCGGACACGGTTGAGGGCCCTGTCAACGACCGTGGGTGGAAAACCTCGGTTAAGGAAGAAGGAGGACATGTCAGAGGAACCGTTTTTGAAGGTAGCATCATCGGAACAGATGCGACGAAGGCGAAGGAACTGGGAGAATGGGATGGAGTCCTTACAGGAAGTGGGGTGTGAGGAGCTGTAGTCGAGGTAGCTGTGGGAGTCGGTGGGTTTGTAATGGATATTCGAGGTAGCTGTGGGAGTCGGTGGGTTTGTAATGGATATTCGAGGTAGCTGTGGGAGTCGGTGGGTTTGTAATGGATATTCGAGGTAGCTGTGGGAGTCGGTGGGTTTGTAATGGATATTCGAGGTAGCTGTGGGAGTCGGTGGGTTTGTAATGGATATTCGAGGTAGCTGTGGGAGTCGGTGGGTTTGTAATGGATATTCGAGGTAGCTGTGGGAGTCGGTGGGTTTGTAATGGATATTCGAGGTAGCTGTGGGAGTCGGTGGGTTTGTAATGGATATTCGAGGTAGCTGTGGGAGTCGGTGGGTTTGTAATGGATATTCGAGGTAGCTGTGGGAGTCGGTGGGTTTGTAATGGATATTCGAGGTAGCTGTGGGAGTCGGTGGGTTTGTAATGGATATTCGAGGTAGCTGTGGGAGTCGGTGGGTTTGTAATGGATATTCGAGGTAGCTGTGGGAGTCGGTGGGTTTGTAATGGATATTCGAGGTAGCTGTGGGAGTCGGTGGGTTTGTAATGGATATTCGAGGTAGCTGTGGGAGTCGGTGGGTTTGTAATGGATATTCGAGGTAGCTGTGGGAGTCGGTGGGTCCCCCTTGTCCTCACTTATCACCCCACCAGCCTCCGCATTCAAAGGATCATCCTCCGCCATTTCCGCCAACTCCAGGATGATGCCACCACCAAACACATCTTCCCTTCACCCCCCTTATCAGCATTCCGTAGGGATCGCTCCCTCCGGGACACCCTGGTCCACTCCTCCATCACCCCCTACTCCTCAACCCCCTCCTATGGCACCACCCCATGCCCACGCAAAAGATGTAACACCTGCCCCTTCACTTCCTCTCTCCTCACCGTCCAAGGGCCCAAACACTCCTTTGAAGTGAAGCAGCATTTCACTTGCATTTCCCCCAACTTAGTCTACTGCATTCGTTGCTCCCAATGTGGTCTCCTCTACATTGGAGAGACCAAACGTAAACTGGGCGACCGCTTTGCAGAACACCTGCGGTCTGTCCGCAAGAATGACCCAAACCTCCCTGTCGCTTGCCATTTTAACACTCCACCCTGCTCTCTTGCCCACATGTCTGTCCTTGGCTTACTGCATTGTTCCAGTGAAGCCCAACGCAAACTGGAGGAACAACACCTCATCTTCCGACTAGGTACCTTACAGCCTTCCGGTCTGAATATTGAATTCAATAACTTTAGGTCATGAGCTCCCTCCCCCATCCCCACCCCCTTTCTGTTTCCCCCTTTTTTTTCCCTTTTTTTCCCCTATAAATTTTATAGATTTTTCTTTTCCCACCTATTTCCATTATTTTTAAATATTTTAAAATCTTTTATGCTCCCCCCACCCCCACTAGAGCTGTACCTTGAGTGCCCTACCATCCATTCTTAATTAGCACATTCGTTTAGATAATATCACCAAATTTAACTTTAACACCTATGTGTTCTTTTGTCCCATTGTCGCTGACATCTTTTGATGATCCGCTTCTATCACTGCTTGTTTGTCTACACAAGCACCTCTCTCTCTCTCTCTCCGCCCCCCCCACACACACACCTTAAACCAGTTTATATTTCAACTCTTTCTTGGACTCGAAATCAAGTTCTGTCGAAGGGTCATGAGGACTCGAAACGTCAACTCTTTTCTTCTCCGCTGATGCTGCCAGACCTGCTGAGTTTTTCCAGGTAATTCTGTTTTTGTAGCGATATATTTAAGTTGGGTAAGGGTAGAAAGGTATAGGAATCACTCGCCAATAAACGGAGCTGAGGTACAAGTCAGTCATGATGGAATTGCAGTTTCACAGCATCATTCCTCCTCATTAGACAGTGTCGGCCAGCAGAGGGAATGTTTGCAAAGCAAGATGTGATAAGGCAGACAGTAACCAACAGATACAAATCAATCAAAACAGGAAATGCTGGAAAAACAGTTCTGACAACTGGAGTGGAGAGATGAACAGAGTTAACTTTTCAAGTCCATGTGACTCTTCTTAAGAACTCAGAGAATGTGTGTACAGTGAGAGTCTCAGTCCCGTCCCTGGGGGTGTAATATACACAGTCTCTCTCTCAGTCCCGTACCTGGGGGTGTAATATATACAGTGTCTCTCTCAGCACCGTACCTGGGGGCTGTAATATTTACAGTGTCTCTAGCACCGTACCTGGGGGCTGTAATATTTACAGTGTCTCTCAGCACTGTACCTGGGGGTGTAATGTATACAGTGTCTCTCTCAGCACCGTACCTGGGGCCTGTAATATTTACAGTGTCTCTCAGCTCCATACCTAAGGGTGTAATATATACAGTGTCTCTCTCAGCACCGTACTTGGGGCTGTAATATTTAGTGTCTCTCTCAGTCCCATAACTGGGCATGTAACATATACGGTGTCTCTCTCAGTTCCTTACCTGCAGGTGTAATAAAGACAGGTCTCTCTCTCAGCCCCATGCCTGGCCCTGTAATATATACAGTATCTCTCTCACTCCCATACCTGGAGTGTAACATATACAGTGTCTGTCTCTCTCAGTCCCTTACTTGGAGTGTAATATACACAATGTCTCTCTCTCTCTCTGTACCTTATTTGGGGTGTAATATATACAGCGTCTATGTCTTGGTCCCTTACCTGGGGGTGTAATATGCTGAGCAGATTATCAATCTGCGTCTCCAATACTCGACTGCCGATATCCACAGCAGCATCCAGCACTCGACACAGGCTCTGGTGGTGAAACACTGATGTTTATTTCATTATTAAGGAGCACAGCACAATCTGCTACTCTCCTCCCAAACACCACCAGTACTGTCCAACGCACCATCCCTCTGTACGGCGTGCTCCGGAAACCAGTCCCCCACATCCTCAGCACTGCCCAGCCCACCCCACCTCCCCTCCTGGGCCTGCCCTCTCCAGAACCCACCAGCTAATGCTGGTCCTGATGACTAAAACTCTGGATTAAAAGCTAAAAAAACGGTGACCACAACTGTCAGATTGCTGTGAAAACCCATCTGGTTCACTAATGTCCTCCAATGAAGGAAACCTGCTGTCCTTACCTGGTCTGGCCTACCTGTGACTCCAGATCCTTGACACTTAACTTTCCTCCTCATTTTCCTGGGCATCACTGGCAAGGGCCTGGAGTCACTTCTAGGCCAGACTGGGTAAGGGGAGTCCTTCCCTAAGGGACATTAGTGAGTCACTACACTGCCCCCATTAAACAATCGATGGTCACCATTACTGAGGCTAACTTTTTGGTTCCAGATTTTAATCGATTGAATTTAAATGCCACCTGCTGCCGTGGTGGGATTTGAACCCGTGTCCCCAGAGATCTGGCCTGGGCCTCTGGATTACTGTCCAGTGACACTACCACCGCGCCACCGTCTCCCCTTGATTTAATGGCTTAGCAAGCCCCTCATGTGTATCACACCCACCGCTTCAGGTTCAAGCAGGTGGCCTCAGTCCAGCTAGAGATGGGAAATAAATCCATGCCAACAACACCCACGTCTCAAAAATAATGTTTTATTTTAACATTGCAAAGGAACACTGAACGGACAGATTCGCCCCATGTCAAGTGGGTCAAAGCAACAAAAGCATTTCACGTCAGAACCTTATGAAGTAGCAGAGATGGGAAGAGATGAATCTCCTCCACTAGGGCTCTCATCATTAAAAATAAATTCATCTCAACCCCACCCCCACCACCCCCTCCCGGTATAATCCAGCAGCAAGAGTTGATCAGGGTGGTGGTACCTGAAGGAGGGGTCATACATCAGGAGGGGCTGGCAGCGGAACCGGAATTGTTGGCATTTACAAAAGAAGCGTGTTACCTGAACAGCGAAAGATTGCACAGCTGCGAGATGCAGAGGGATCTGGGCGTCCTAGTGCATGAATCACAAAAGGCTAGCATGCAGGCACAACAAATAATTGGGAAAGTATATGAAATGTTATTGTGTATTGCGAGGGGAGCTGAATACAAAAGGAGGGAGGTTATGCTTTGGTTATGGAGGGCACTGGTGAGACCACATCTGGAGTAGTGTGTGTAGCATTGGTGGTCCTAATTAAGAAAGGATGCAAATATGTTGGAAGCAATTGAGAGGAGGTTTACTGGACTAACAGTCGTTTGGTAGTACAGAACTTGAGTATTGCTGAAAAAAGAGAGATGTTGAAGCTTTTCATCTTGCACTCATCAGGACACTTTACAAGAATACTAATATAAGGGGAAAACAACAATTTATACTGTATGTGGAGAGAATACTGATTGGTTGGCAACTGGCTCTGATTGATAGAGGCGTTGCCATGGAGAATGCACCAATTAATGGTGGCTGACAGTTATCTGCCAAGCATTATTTGAAATTTAAACCAGACAGTTTGACCCTGATTGGTCAAGGCATTGCCCCGAGGAATGAGTCAGCAAACATGAACATACAAACAAGGAGCAGGGCTAGGCCATTCAGCCCCTCAAGCCTGCTCCACCATTTAATAAGATCATGGCTGATCTGATAGTAACCTGAAAACTGCATCCCACCTACCCCCTCCCCACCCCCACCACCCAATAACCTACCACCCCCTTGCTTACCAAGAATCTACCCACTTCTGCCTTAAAAATATTCAAAGACTCTGCTTCCATCACCTTTTGAGGAAGAGAGTTACAAAGAGTCACGAACTTCTGTGAAAAAATTTCACCTCACCCATTTTAAATGGGCGATCCTTTATTTGTAAACAGTGACCCCTAGTTCTCTATTCTCCCACAAGCTATGTAAAAAGCTTGGCTAAGACAAATGTGGGTCCATTACAGCTGGAGTCAGGAGAATTCATAATGGGGAATAGAAAAACGGCAGAGAAGCTGAATAATTATTGTGTGTCTGTTTTCACTGAGGAAGATACAAGAAATCTCCCAGAGTTAGAAATCCAAGGGACTAGGGAGAATGAGGAGTTGAAGGAAATTAGTATAAGTGAGAAGGTTGCATTGGAGAAATTGATGGGACTGAAAGCTGAACATCAGGGACCTGATATTCTGCATTTCAGGGTGTTGAAAGAGGTTGCTATAGAGATAGTGGATGCATTGGAGATCATTTTCCAAAATTTTATAGATTCTGGAATGGTTCCTGAAGATTGGAAGGTAGCAAATGTCACCCCGTTATTTAAGAAGGGAGGGAGAGAGAAAACAGGGAACTACAGAACCTTACATCAGTAGCAGGGAAAATGCTAGAATCTATTATAAAGGATGTGATAAATGGATACTTGGATAATCATGATCTAATTGGGCATAGTCAGCATGGGTTTGTGATTGGGAAATCATGTTTGATGAACTTGTTGGATTATTTTGAGGATGTTATTAATAAAATTGATAAAAGGAGAGTCAGTGGATGTAATATACTTGGATTTTCAGAAAGCTTTTGATGAAGTCCCCCACAGGAGGTTGATTAGCAACATAAAAGCCCATGGGATAGGAAGCAATGTACTGGCATGGATTAAGGATTCAGGCAGAAAACAGAGAGTAGGAATAAACAGGTCATTCTCACGTTGACAGGCTGTGACTAGTGGGTACCACGAGGATCAGTACTCGAGACCCAACTGTTCACAATGTATATCGATGATTTGGATGTGGGGACCAAATGTAATATTCCTAAGCTCGCGGGTGATACAAAACTAGGCAGGAATGTGTGTTGTGAGGAAGATGTAAAGAAGCTACAAGAGGATTTGGACAGACTGAGTGAGTGGGCAAGAACATGGCAGATGGAATATAATGTGGAAAAATGAGAGGTAATCTACTTTGGTAGAAGTATCAGATGTGCAGAGTATTTCCTAAATGGTAAGCAATTAGAAAGTGTAGATGTACAAAAAGGGACCTGAGTGTCCTTGTTGAGAAGTCACTGAAAGCTAACATGCAGGTGCAGCAGGCAGTGAAGTCTTGCTTCAATTCTACAGAAGCTTGGTTAGACAGAACTTGTTCTTTCTGTCTGCAAAGAACAGGGTCCAGTGTTATTAATACATGTAACTTCCAGTACGGGTGAAGGTGCCACATTGTGAGTCCGACTGACAATCTTAAATTGGCTCAGTGTAATTTTAGCACACTGAGTGTTATTTAGCAAATGTTGTCCAATTATGGAATCACATCTGACGTTGGACACTGCAAGCACGGGCTGGCTTGGTACAGTCAGTACCCTTCCCACTGCAAACAGCAAAGGGACATGCCATTTACTAGACTAATACCTGGAATGGGAAGATTGCCTTATGAGGAAAGGCTGGTCAGGATAGGCTTGTATCCACTGGAGTTCAGAAGGGTAGGAGGCAACTTGTTTGAAACATAAGATCCTGAGGGTTTTTGACAGGGTAGATGTGGAGAGGATGTTTCCTCTTGTGGGAGAATCTAGAACGAGGGGCTACTATTTAAAAATAAGGGGTCGCCCATTTAAGGCAGAGGTGAGGAGGAATTTTTCCTCTCAGAGGGTCGTGAGTCTTTGGAATTCTCTTCCTCAAAGGGAGGCAGAAGCAGAGTCTTTGAATATTTTTAACGGATGTAGATAGGTTCGCAATACACGAGGGGGTGAAAGGTTATCGGGGGTGGACAGGAATGTGGAGTCAAGATTAAAATCAGATCAGCCATGATCTTATTGAATGGAGTAGCATGCTCAATGGGCCGAGTGGTCTACTCCTATTCCTAAGTTTGTGAGAATGTGATTTTTTAAAAATATTTTGGGGGAGTATTGTGCTATTCTGTAAAGCTGGGTGTGTGTGAAAGAGAGATTTAATTAAGCTGGGCAAGAGTTTGATAGCAGTCCAGTTGTCTGGGGGGGGGGGTTTGCATACATGAAAAGGATAGAGGTGTTAAGTTGTGGTACAAGTAAATAGGTTAGATCTAACATTTGCATTTTTAGATAAGTTGAGAGGTTGTTTAAATATCAAAGGGGAGTCAGAGGTAGCAAGGAAAATGTTAGCATCTTGCAGGAGTTCATAAGTAAACAAGTAGTGGGGATATATTTTATTGGCCTAAAAGCAAAGGCAAGGCTGAAACATAAAAGACCTTATACTTGGAAGGGTTTGAGTTCCAAAGGGGTGCGAGAACAATGGGACTGAGATGAAAGGGGAAAAGGAATATTAGAGTTACTGTGGATAGCTGGTTTTTTAGCTGTTGAACTGGATAGCTGGAGCTCTGGGCTGGAAGAGGATGCAGTTTGAATCACCTATCCAGTCCAGCCAGAAAAGTCTGGGGCTGCAGCAAGCAGTTTTATTCCGAAGTGAATCCCTTCGCAAGGTGGAAGAGGGTAAAGGGCATATGGTACACCTTTATTGAAGCAACAGCAGTTTGCTTTGTGTAATATTACTGGCTTTATCTTACACTTAACAACTTTAAGCAAGTATTGACTGAAAAGGTTTAACCAAGCAGAGAGTTTCTTTTGGGCGAATATTTTGTAAGAATAACCTTAATTGCGCAGCAGTAATCTTCTGTGCTTAAGATTTTTTTGTTAATAAAACTTCTATTTTTAATTTGTAAAAGCCTCTGACTGCTGAGGTCAGTATGTCGTCTTCTCATTATCCGAATACAAAAATAAAGACTGCGGCCCTTAAGCCTAGTTTCCCTCTGGGATTTGGTTTGTACAGCAATTAACACCGGCAGTGATCACAACAAATCCTATGTTCCTAGTATATTGTTGCCTGGTTAGGTGGGGGAGCGATAGCTTTGGAGGAGCTGGTTACCTGGGTGATGTGGAAATGTTCCGGATGTTTCCTGTAGAGAGACATCATCCCGGGGATTAGCTTAGGCAGCTGCTCCTCCAGTTTGTCGTGTGGCATCAGGTACGTCATCTGGCCAATAGCATCCACGACACTGGTCCTCAGCTGCCAAGGGAAAGAGTGAAAACATTTTCCACAAAAGGATACACAGACTGGGTTATTGAGAGCTTGTTAAGCAGAGAAAGTCAATGCTTTGGAATCAAAGGTAGGTCACAGTGTCTGTAACAGCACAAAGTACGGGGTTAGAAACAGGGTAAATCCCCCTCTACACCATCCCCATCCCAGGACAGGTACAGCACAGGGTTAGATACAGAGTAAAGCTTCCTCTACACTGTCCCCATCAAACACTCCCAGGACAGGTACAGCACGGGGTTAGATACAGAGTAAAGCTCCCTCTACACTGTCCCCATCAAACACTCCCAGGACAGGTACAGCACGGGGTTAGATACTGAGTAAAGCTCCCTCTGCACTGTCCCCATCAAACACTCCCAGAACAGGTACAGCACAGGGTTAGATACAGAGTAGAACTCCCTCTATACTGTCCCCATCAAACACTCCCAGAGCAGGTACAGAACAGGGTTAGATACAGAGTAAATCTCCCTCTATACTACCCCCATCAAACACACCCAGGACAGGTACAGCACGGGGTTAGATACAGAGTAATGCTCCCTCTACACTGTCCCCATCAAACACTCCCAAGACAGGTACAGCACGGGGTTAGATACAGAGTAAATCCCTATCTACACTGTCCATATCCCAGGACAGGTACAGCACGGGATTAGATACAGAGTAATGCTCCCTCTACACTGTCCCCATCAAACACTCCCAGGACAAGTACTGCATGGGGTCAGGTTAACAATCTGCTCCAGTTTCTTTCCTACATTCCTGCACCCAGAGTGAGTACTCAAATTGGTATTAAATCTGATTCATTTTCCATTGGATCTGGTTCAGACCGAATAGGGGAGCACAAAGGGTCCCTTATCCAGAACAATGAACAATCAGTGAGACGTGGACTCTATGCCAACTCCCAATGGGACAGGTTGAAGTTCCTGCTCTGATGGTGTCCCTCCAAACACAGGGAGAAGTCCATTCTTCATTTTGTTGAAATTGGGCCTTCTTAGAATTACATGAATCAAAAGGAGGCCATTCGGTCCATCATACCTGTGCCAACTCTTTGAAAGAACTCTCCAATAGGCCCCACTCCTGCACACATTTCCCCTTCAAGTATTTAGCCAATTCCTTTTTGGAAGTTTCTAATGAATATGTTTCCATAGGCAGCATGTTCCAGATCACAACGACTCTCAAAAAATGTTCTCCTCATTTCTCCCTCTGGTTCTTTCACCAATTACCTCAAACCCCTGTGCTCTGGTTCCCAATCCTGTCACTGAAAACAATTCCTCCATATATACTCTATCAAAACCCTTCATGATTTTGAACACCTCCATCAAACCTCCCTCTTAACCTGACAGAACACAATCCCGGTTTCTCCAGTCTCCACACACGTTAACAAAGCTGGGCAGTTCCTACATTCCAATGACTGACAATACAAAAGCACTCCATTGACTGAAAAACACTTTGGGCCATCCTGAGCTTTTGTAAAGGTGCTGTGGAAATTCACTCACAGCATATAGGAGGCCATTTGGCCAACTGCATGCATGTCAGCTCACTGCAAAAACAACTTAGCTAGTCCCACTCCCTGCCCTTCCGCCATAGCCCTGCAAATTATCTCTCTCTGGGTAATTATCCAACTCCCTTTTGAAAGCCACTAGTACCACACACCCCCACACTCCCTGACAAGTGCATTCCAGATCCTAAACACTTGCTGTGTGCAAAAAATATGCAGGTACAGCAGGTAATTAGGAAAGTTAATAGAATGCTATCATTTCTTGTGAGGGGAATTGAATACAAAAGTAGGGAGGTTATGCTTCAGTTGTACAGGGCACTGGTGAGACCACATCTGGAGTATTGTGTAGAGTATTGGTCACCTAATTTAAGGAAAGAAATAAATGCATTAGAAGCAATTCAGTGAAGGTTTTCTAGACTAACACCTGGAATGGGTGGGTTGTCTTATGAGGAAAGGCTGGACAGGTTAGGCTTGTATCCACTGGAGTTTAGAAGAGTAAGAGGTGACTTGATTGAAACCTTTAAGATTCTGAGGGGTCTTGACAGGGTGGATGTGGGGAGGATGTTTCCTCTTGTGGGAGAATCTAGAACTAGGGGTCACAGTTTAAAAATAAGGGGTCGCTCATTTAAGACAGAGATGAGGAGAATTTTTTTTTCTCAGAGTTGAGTCTTTGGAACTCTCTTCCCCAAAGGGCAGTAGAAGCAGAGTCTGAATATTTTTAAGGCAGAGCTAGGTAGATTCTAGACTAACAACGGGGTGAAAGGTTATAGAGGGTAGGCAGGAATGTGGGGTTGAGTTTACAATTAGATCAGCCACGATCGTATTGAATGGTGAAGCGGGCTTGAGGGGCCGAATGGCCTACTCCTACTCCTAATTCGTATGTTAAACATTTTCCCTCATGACGCTTTTAATCCTTTTGCCAATTACCTTAAACCTGTGTCCTCTGCCTCTCGATCCTTCCACCAACGGGAACGCTTTCTCCTGATCTACTTTCTCCCAATCCGTGATTTCGAATACCTCTATCAAGTCTGTCCTCAGCCTGGAGAGCAGCCAGAGTTTCTCCAGTCTATACACAATTAAAATCCCTCATCCGTGGAACTACTCTTGTGAATCTTTTCTACACTCTCTCTAATGCTTCCGAAAGTGTGGTGCCCAGGACTGTACACAATACCCTCGTTCAGGCTGAACCAGTGTTTTATAAAGGTTCACCATAACCTCAACAAAAATTTACAAGAATGACCTGGAAAAACTCAGCAGGTCTGGCAGCATCGGCGGAGAAGAACAAAGCTGACGTTTCCAGTCCTTTCACCATAACCAATTTCACCATTTCTTTTTTCACCATAACCTCCCTGGCTCTTATACTCTATGCCCCATTAATGAAGCCCAGCATCTCATACACTTTATTAACCGCTCTCTCAACCCGCCCTGCCACCTTCAACAACTTATGCACACATTTACCTGGTCCCTCCGCTCCTACACTCCCTTTAGAGTTCTACCATTTGCTTTATGTTGTTGTTCCTATTAAAATGCATCACTTCACATTTCTCCTAACTGAACTTCATCTGTCACCTGCCCACCCATTCCACCAACTTGTCCCTCAAAGTCTATCACTATCCTCTTCACAGTTCTCACGTTCCAGTTTCGTCCCACCCTCGAGCTTTTACATGAGGCCCAGAGAGAGAAAAAAGGAGAACAAATCTTTGGCTAAATTGGGAAGTCAAATAAAAAGGGAAAACGTCCAATTAAAGTTCTTATAACCAGAATTAAACAAGACCAAGGATAGGGAGATCAGAGTTTGTCGAGTGTTATTAGATTCGCGGGGTGTTAAGCAGCAGGTCTGAGAATTATTGAAAGCCACCCCCCACCCCACTCTCCTGCCCCTTTCACCTTGGCCTCTTTGTGTTGCAGCCACACGTTGAAGAGAATCTCGTAGGAGGCGTAGATCTCACTGGAGAAGGCATCCTTCCTGACCGTGGGGTCCGGGGCTTTGTCCAGGTTTGCCAGGTACTCGAGGATACTCTCGCTGAAATGTCCCAGAGCTACAACCGAAAGAAAGGGGAATAACACAGCAAGAATAACAATCAGGAAGTATCATGGAGTCATTACAGCACAGATGGTCGTTCAGCCCATCCATGCTGGCTCTCTGTAGAGCAATCCATTCAATCCCACTCTCCACAGCTCTGCATGCTTATCTCCCTCAAGTGTCCAGCGAGTTTCTTTTTGAAATCATTCATCATCTCCACTTCCACCGCCCACGTTGGCAGCAAGTTCCGGAAAGTTAGAATCACAGAGAAGCTTCAGTGCATCAATTCTTTTCTGCACTCAACCCCACCGGACCACCACATTGTTCTACACTGTCCCCATCAAACGCTCCCAGGACAGGTACAGCACGGGGTTAGATACAGAGTAAAGCTCCCTCTACACTGCCCCCATCAAACACTCCCTGGACAGGTACAGCACGGGGTTAGATACAGAGTAAAGCTCCCTCTACACTATCCCCATCAAACACTCCCAGGGCAGGTACAGCACGGGGTAAGATACAGAGTAAAGCTCCCTCTACACTGTCCCCATCAAACACTCCCAGGACAGGTACAGCACAGAGTTAGATACTGAGTAAAGCCCTCTCTACACTGCCCCCATCAAACACTCCCAGGACAGGTACAGCACAGGGTTAGATACAGAGTAAAGCTCCCTCTACACTGTCCCCATCAAACACTCCCAGGACAGGTACAGCACGGGGTTAGATGCAGAGTAAAGCTCCCTCTACACTGTCCCATCAAACACTCCCAGGACAGGTACAGCACGGGGTTAGATACAGAGTAAATCTCCCTCTACACCATCCCCATCAAACACTCCCAGGGCAGGTACAGCACGGGGTTAGATACAGAGTAAAGCTCCCTCTACACTGTCCCATCAAACACTCCCAGGGCAGGTACAGCACAGGGTTAGATGCAGAGTAAAGCTCCCTCTACACTGTCCCCATCAAACACCCCCAGGACAGGTACAGCACAGGGTTAGATACTGAGTAAAGCCCTCTCTACACTGTCCCCATCAAACACTCCCAGGACAGGTACAGCACGGGGTTAGATACAGAGTAAAGCTCCCTCTACACTGTCCCCATCAAACACTCCCAGGACAGGTACAGCACGGGGTTAGATACAGAGTAAAGCTCCCTCTACACTGTCCCCATCAAACACTCCCAGGACAGGTACAGCACAGGGTTAGAAACAGAGTAAAGCTCCCTCGACACTGTCCCCATCAATTACAGATAAGGCTCTTACCAATGGTGAATACTGATTTCATTGCATCTTGTTTTGCCATTCCCAGCATAGGCAGCATTGTCCCCAAGATTGCTGTCAGGAAGGGCACCATACCATACACTGAGGAACAAATGACAGTCAGTAGAGTGATCCAGGGACAGCAGCAGAAAATAACAATTAATGTATTCAAAACAGGAAAGTACATACTGAACGATCCAATCTTAAAGGTGGAAGAGAAAGGGACGGGAGTATTTTTTATTAAATTTGATCGAGGCTGGCTGGGTCACCATTTATTGAGCCATTGCAGTCCACGTGGTGTAGGTACACCCACAGTGCTATTAGAACGGGTGGGTGGAGTTCCAGGATTTTGACACAGTGACAGTGAAGGAACGGCGATACAGTTCCACGTCAGGTCTGGAGGGGAACTTCCAGATGGTGGTGTTCCCATGTGTCTGCTCCCCTTGTCCTTCTAGATGTTAGAGGTCCTAGGTTTGGAAGGCCCTGTCGAAGGAGCCTTGGTGAGTTGCTGGACGGTACACACTGCTGCCACTCTGCATCGGGTGGTGGAGGGGCTGAATGTCAAAGATGGTGGATGTGGTGCCAATCAAGTGGGCTGCTTTGTCCTGGAAGCTGTCAAGCTTCGAGTGTTGTGGGAGCTGCACTCATCCAGGCAAGTGGGGAGTATTCCACCACACTCCTGACTTGTAAATGGTGGACAGGCTTTGGGGAGTCAAGAGGAGTTATTCACCGTAGGATTCCTAACCTCTGACCTGCTCTTGTAGCCACAGTATTTATGTGGCTAGTCCAGTTCAGTTTCTGGTCAATGGTAACCCCCAGGGTGTTGATGGTGGGGGATTCAGTGATTTTAATGCCACTCAATATTAGAGAGAGATGGTTAGATTCCCTCTTATTGGAGATTGTCATTGCCTGGCATTTGTGTGGTGCAAATGTTCCTTTGTGGCATAAGGACACAGACAGTATCTGAGGAGTCACAGACGGTGAACACTGTACAATTATCCTTCAACATCCCCACTTCTGACCTTATGATGGAAGGAAGGACATTGATGAAGCAGCTGAAGATGGTTGGGCCGAGGACACTAACCCTGAGGAACTCCTGCAGTGATGTCCTGGAGCTGAGATGACTGACCTCCAACAACCACAACCATCTTCCTTTGTGGTAAGTTTAAGTCTCTTTTATTCTGGATCTAACAGTAGCAAAGGTAAATCATTGGCCATTGTGGTAAGTGAATTAAACATTTACACTAATGGTATGACCTGTGGGGTAGTGGGGGGCAGATAAACTGCGCACTCCTCCCATTTCAGTCGTAACAGTGAAGCAGATGGCTTTTTACAGCACTTTTACTGATCCCAGCTTGCTATTTTGTTTAACCTCTTAACCGTTGAGCAGTGGGAGGTGTACCAGGGCACAGGGAAGCTTATGGATCATAAACAGCAGTCAGGATTTCTCTCAATCTGAATTCCAAACTCACCCAGAGTTCCCTGTGCAAAAAGCACTCAGGTGATCCATGACATTGCTGGCCAGCAGCATGTTTAAGGATAGGGGAGTGTTTGCCATTGAACTTCAACCTTTCACCTTGGTGTCAGAGTGCCTGACACAAGCCAGGTCAGGAGACGAGACAGAGTGAATCAGGAAAGAGTGATGTGATGACGCAATGAGCAGCCTCACACGCCTGCTGGCTTAATGTCGTAATCCAAAAACTGAAGCACATAGAGTGACAGACAAGTCCAGGCTGGAAATAAATTCCTGCACTCCAAACACAGCAAGGGAAGAGAGGGACAGGCAAGGATGTGGAGAGAGGAATAGACAGAAAGGGCGGGAGACAGAGACCGAGAGAGAAAGGAGGGCAGAGATCAAGGGGACAAAGTTACACTTGTAGCACACGACCACCTCGAGAACAAATTGGAGGGAAGAGTAAAAATTCTCAACAAGGAGTGCCCACAACCCTCTGGGGTAGAGAATACCAAAGATTCACAACCCTTTGAGAGAAGAAATTTCTCTTTTCAGTCCCAAATGGCTGTGACTCAAGAGCGTGACCCCATATTCTAGACTCCCGAGGTAGGGGAAAGCGTCTCAGCATCAAGCCAAGGTTATGTAGACACATTAACTCACGGCCCACCCACAGACACAATGATCTGTTGATTTACCTTCGCTACTGTTAGATCCATTCTAAAGCAGACAGTATTCTAGGCTTCATTAATAGGGGCATGGAGTACAAGAGCAGGGAGGTTATGATGAACTTATATTAGACACTGGTTAGACCTCAGCTGGAATATTATGCACCGTCCCACACTATAGGAATGTTGTGAATAGATTGGAGAGAGTGCAGAAGAGGTTTACGAGAATGGTTCCAGGGATGAGACACTTCAGTTATGAGGAAAGATTGGAGAGGTTGGGACTGTTTTCCTCGGAGAGGAGAAGCTAAGAGGAGACTTGATAGAAGTTACCACAGACACCGCGACTCAGAAGGGAATCGAGGAGCACCCACTGTCAAAGAATGGAATAGCCCCAAATATTACATCGCTATAGTGTTTCCACCCCTCCCTCCTCCTCAAACCAAAAGAAAGGGTGGGAGAGGCAGTACCTTCAGGAGTGCACCAGTCCTGCGAGGGGCACTCTTCTGAAAGTGGGGTTTTTTTTAAAAAGCAGCTGATTGGTGAGTAAGTCCTGTTGAGTTGTTTTTTTCAATCTAATAAAGTTATTCATTACTTAATACTGAGGTAGGAGCTAAAAGAAGTGTAGAGTAGTACTGTACAAGAAACAAGGTTTACTGTTTCAGGAATGGCCTCTCAGGGGAAAGCAGTAAACAAGGTTCCTAGCTAACATAAATAAGGCCCCAAGCTAGTGTATTTTTTAAAGGAGTGACTAGCTTAATCGACAGGGACATCATGGCAGGAGAACTCAGACCCGTGATATGCTCCTCCTGCAGGATGTGGGAAATGAGGAACGCTTCCAGCGTCCCTGTTGACCATGTGTGCGGAAGGTGTGTCCAAATGCAGCTTCTAGCTAACCGGATTTTTGGAACTGGACTCATTGTGGAGCATCCCTGATGCTGAGCAAGTCGTGGATAGCACGTTTGGCGAGGTGGTCACACCGCAGGTGAAGATTATACAGGCAGAAAGGGAATGGGTAACCATCAGGAACAGTAAAAGACTCAGGAAGGTAGTGCAGGAGTCCCCTGTGGTCATCCCCCTCTCTAACATATATACCACTTTGGATACTGTTGGGGGGGATGGCCTCTCAGGGGAAAGCAGCAACAGTCAAGTTCACTGCACTGTGGGTGACTCTGCTTCTCAGACAGGTGGGAGGAAAACAAGTGGCAGGGCTATAGTGATAGGGGATTTAATAGTTAGGGGCACAGACAGACGCTTCTGTGGCCGCAAACGTGAATCAAGGATGGTATGTTGCCTCCCTGGTGCCAGGGTCCAGGATGTCACGGAGCGGCTGCAGGACATTCTGGGGAGGGAAGGTAAACAGCCAGTGGTCGTGGTACACATTGGTACCAACAACATAGGTAAACTAAGGGATGAGGACCTGCAAGCTCAGTACAGGGAGTTAGGAGATAAATTAAAATGCAGGACCTCAAATGTAGTAATCTCAGGATTACTCCCAGTTCCACGTGCTAGCGAGAGCAGGAATAAGAGGATAGACCAAATGAACACATGGCTGGAGAGATGGTGTAGCCGGGAGGGATTCAGATTCTTGAGGTACTGGGACCAGTTCTGGGGAAGGTGGGACCTGTACTAACCGGACGGGCTGCACCCAGGCAGAGCTGGGACCAGTGTCCATGTGGGGGCTTTTGCAAGTTCTGTTGGGGAGTATTTAAACTAGTGTGGGAGGGGGATGGGATCCCAGGAGTAGGATCAGATAGGTCAGATTCAGATCAGAAAAATGGAGGTAGAACATTAGCTAGGAACTTTGTGTTAGACATGGAGTTACAGGAGAAGCAAAGTTTAAAAAGTGTCCAGCAAGGGAAATTGACGGGGTTAAACTGTTTATACTTCAATGCAAGGAGTATTACATACAAGGTAGATGAGTTAAGGACACAGGTAGACACATGGCAGCAAGATGTCATTGCTATAACGGAGACCTGGAGGGACAAAAAGGAGGACAAAACTGGCAGCTAAATATCCCTGGTTATAGAGTCTTCAGACACGCTAGAGTAGGAGATAAAAAAGAAGGTGGGGGGGTAGCACTGATGGTTAAAGAATCAATTCCAGTTGTGAGAAGGGATGATATACTAAATGGGTGAACAAATGAGGCTTTATGGATTGAGCTTAAAAATAAAAAAGGGGCAGCCACACTACTGGGAGTATACTACAGACCCCCAAATAGTGATAGGAGAACAAATATGTAGGCAAATTTCTGCTTGTAAGAACAAGAGGGCAATAATAGTCGGAGACTTCAACTATCCTAATATCAACTGGGATTCAAACAATATAAGGGGCACTGAGGGAGAAAAATTCACGCAGTGTGTCCAGGAAAATTTTTTCAACCAATTAGTGACAAACCCAACAAGAGGAGATGCAATTCTAGACCTAGTCTTGGGGAACGAAGAAGGGCAAGTGGGTAAAGTGACAGTTGGCGACCATATCGGGGACAATGATCACAATTCAGTTAGATTTAGCGTTACCATGGAAAAGGACAGAGATAACGCAGGAGTAAAAGTCTTGAACTGGGGGAAGGCAGATTTTGCAGAAATGAGAAGGGACTTGGCTGAGGTGGACTGGACAGCACTGCTGGAGGATAAAACAGTGGGAAACCAGTGGGAAGCACTAACAAGCGAGATCCTAATTGTACAAAGTAGACACGTCCCCTACAAAAATAAGAGTGGTACTGCCAAATCTAGACCCCCCTGGTTGTCTAGAGGAATACAGGGGAAGATCAAACAGAAAAAGAAAGCGTACGATAGGCACAAAGAACTAAGCACTGCAGATAGCCTAGACGGATATAGGAAGTGCAAGGACAAAGTAAAAAAGGAAATAAGGAAATCAAAGAGACAGCATGAAGAAAGATTAGCAAGTAAAGTTAAAGATAACCCAAAGATGTTTTACCAATACATTAATGCTAAAAGGTTAGTTAAGGAAAAAGTGGGACCTATCAGAGATGAAGATGGAAACTGGTGTGTAGATGCAGAGCCTGTGGGAAGGGTTTTGAATGAATATTTTGTCTCCGTGTTTACAAAGGAAAGGGAGGATGTAGATATAGTAGTCCAGGAGGAACACTGTGAGATATTGGACGGGATAGTCATAAAGAGAGAGGATGTACTCGAAGGGTTGAAATCCTTGCAAGTGGATAAGTCACCAGGGCCAGATGGATTGTTTCCGAGGCTGCTGAAGGAAGTCAGGGAGGAGATAGCAGATGCTCTGAGGATGATTTTCCAATCTTCACGAGATACAGGGGAGGTACCGGAGGACTGGAGAAATGCAAACGTAGTCCCATTGTTTAAAAAGGGATCAAAGGAAATGCCAAACAATTATAGGCCAGTTAGTCTTACATCGGTGGTGTGCAAGTTACTGAATCAATCCTGAGAGATAGGATTAACTGTCATGTGGGAAGGCATGGACCAGTCAGGGATGGTCAGCGTGGATTTGTTAAAGGAAGGTCTTGCCTCACAAATTTGATTGAATGCTTTGAGGAAGTGACAAGAAGGGTTGATGAAGGTAGCGCAGTGAATGTTGTGTACATGGATTTTAGCAAGGCATTAGACAAGGTCCCACATGGCAGATTGGTCAGGAAAGTAAAAGCCCATGGGATTCAGGGTCATGTGGCAAACTGGATAAAAGGTTGGCTTTGTAACAGGAAACAAAGGGTAATGGTCGATGGATGCCCTTGTGAATGGAAAGTTGTCTCAAGTGGTGTTCCACAGGGCTCGGTGTTGGGACCCTTGCTGTTTGTGCTATATATTAACGATTTGGACGTGTACGTGGGGGACACGATTGGGAAATTTGCAGATGACACAAAGATTGGCTGAGTAGTGAATAGTGTAGAGGATCGCCATAATCTCCAAAACGATATAGATGGGTTGGTGGAGTGGGCGGTAACGTGGCAGATGGATTTTAACATAGAGAAGTGTGAGGTCATACATTTAGGGAGGTCAAACAGTTACAGGGATTGAACAATAAATGGGAATATACTAAGAGGGGTAGGTAAAGTGAGAGATCTTGGCGTATAAGTACACAGGTCCCTGAAGGCAGCAGTTCAAGTAGACAAGGTTGTAAAGAAGGCATATGGAATGCTCTCCTTCATTGGCAGAGGTATAGAATATAAAAGTAAGGATATAATGTTGAAATTATATAAAACATTGGTGAGGCCACAACTAGAGCATTGTGGGCAGTTCTGGTCACCACATTACAGGAAGGATGTAATAGCTCTGGAGAGAGTGCAGAGGAGGTTTACAAGAATGTTGCCAGGGTTAGAAACGTGTAGCTACGAGGAGAGATTGGATAGGTTGGGGTTATTTTCTTTAGAACAAAGAAGGCTGAGAGGTGACTTGAGGTGTACAAAATTATGAGGGGAATAGATGGAGTGGACAGGATAAAATTGTTTCCCTTGATGGAGAATTCTAGAACCAGGGGACATAGATTCAAGATAAGTGGCAGAAGGTGTAGGGGGGACATGAGGAAGAACTTTTTTATGTAGAGGGTAGTGGGTGTCTGGAATTCACTGCCCAAGTTGGTGGTAGAGACAGAAACTTTAAACTCTTTTAAAAAGTACCTGGATCTGCACCTTAAGTGCTGTAAGCTGCAGGGCTATGGGCCGGGTGCAGGAAGGTAGGATTAGAAAGGGCACCGGGGTGTCCTCGGGCTGGCATGGACAAGATGGGTTGAATGGCCTCCTTCTGTGCTGTAACTTTTCTATGGTTCTAAGTTTTCAAAGTAATGCGGTGCCTGGACAGAGTAGATAGGGAGAAACTGCTCCTGCTCGTAAACAGATCAAGAAGCAGAGGGCACAGTTTTAAAATATTTTGCAAAAGAAGCAAATGTCAGATGAGAAAAAACTTTTTCACACAACGAGTGGTTAGAGTCTGGAATGTTCTGCCTGGAAGTGTGGTGGAGGCAGGTTCAACTGAGGCATTCAAGAGGGCATCAGATGATTATTTAAGTATAAACAATGGCAGGGTTACGGGGAAAAGGCAGGAGGTTGGCACTAAGTTAAAATGCTCAGAGCCGGTGCAGACATGATGGGCCGAATGGCCTCCTATTCTGCACCGTAATAATCTGTGATTCTGAAGTAAGCAGTGGGTTGATGATGATCCCTTCAAACTGCAGGCATCAGGAGGAGGAGGAGGAGGGAGGGGGGAGGGGGATAGGGAGGGGGAGGGGTGTAATAAACAAGGAAACCTGATAAATTCACAGCCTCACCGTTTGCCGTGGAGAGATTGGCCAGTGTGTGAACCACAAAGAAGTGGGGCAGGACTCCCGGCTGGAACTTCTGTAGAATCTCCTCCATCACCTCGTTGATGAACCTGCAGCCCAAGGACACCAGCAGCTTACTAGCAGCTTCCTGCCAGTCAGGGAACACCTCCTAAAGCACAGCAAACGTGGGATGGGGTAAGAACACAGTCTCCAGACCTGCCTGCCCAGTGACTAGGGGGCCTCCTGTTCTGGGACTAACTGAGCAGTCGTTCAGCTCACTGACACCCCCTACACCATTACTGCCCAACGCAATGGAGAATTCAACTGACCAGGATCACCTCACAGCTCAAGGCCTTGCTATATATATATATATATATATCCTTTCGCAACATCAGAACGTCAGAGGGTGCCGCCCCCCCCCTCCCACAGCACGGCACTGTGCCCCCCTCCCACAGCGGCGCCCCCCTCCCACAGGGTGGCGCCGCCCTCCCCCCCCCACATCCCAAGGCGCCGCCGTCCCCCCCAATCACAGGGCGGCGCCGACCCCCCCCCCCTCCCACAGGGCACCACCCCCCTCCCACAGGGAGGCGGCGCCGCCACCCCAACCCCCCCCCCCCCCCCCCCCCCCCCCCCACAGAGCGCGGCACCGACCCCCCCCCCCCCTCCCGCAGGGCACCGACCCCCTCCCGCAGGGCACCGACCCCCTCCCGCAGGGCACCGACCCCCCTCCCGCAGGGCACCGACCCCCCTCCCGCAGGGCACTGACCCCCCCCCGCAGGGCACTGCCCCCTCAGTGCTGCACTGTTGAGTGTCGGTCTGTTTTTGTAAAGTCTCCGGAGTGCGATCGGAAACCCACAATATTCTGAGGTAGAGGCTGAGGTGCTGCCCAATGAGCCAACGCCTCTGGTCATTTACCTGATGTCCACCGTGGGTCAGGCTTCAGGGCAGGGATTGTATGGGTTGCCTGAGAACAGAGGAGAATAATCAGCTGCCCAGTCACGGACTCTCAAGCCCCCGCTGGGAGCTGACCACCACGATCCCCACGTTCGAACAGTCAGTCCACACAGGCCGGATAACTCCATTAGCAAAACAATGCAGGAGCGAGTGTTCCTGTGCATGGCAAGAACAGTGGCTGCTTAAAGGAATTGGGTGGGTGGGTGGGGGGAGAATGGGTGAGGTGGGCAAATTACCTTCGATCTGGTCATCTCTTCCGAAGCCAAGGAGATGACCATCCTGGCCAGGGATTGGTCGAGCTGGTTGATGGTTTCCCTGACGATAGCCTCCATGCTGTGCAATATGATGATGCGATGACTCTGCACCAGCTGCAGAAACAGAAAGGGGGATTTATGAGTGTGTGAGTGTGTGTGTGTGTGAGTGTGAGGGTGTGAGAGTGTGAGGGTGTGAGAGTGTGAGGGTGTGAGAGTGTGAGGGTGTGAGAGTGTGAGGGTGTGAGGGTGTGAGAGTGTGTGTGAGGGGTGTGAGAGTGTGAGAGTGTGAGAGTGTGAGGGTGTGCGGGTGTGAGGGTGTGAGAGTGTGAGAGTGTGAGGGTGTGAGGGTGTGAGAGTGTGTGAGTGTGAGTGTGAGAGTGTGAGTGTGAGAGTGTGAGAGTGTGTGAGTGTGTGAGTGTGAGGGTGTGAGGGTGTGAGGGTGTGAGTGTGTGTGTGTGTGTGTGTGTGTGTGTGTGTGTGTGTGTGTGTGAGGGTGTGAGAGTGTGAGTGTGTGTGTGTGTGTGTGTGAGTGTGTGTGTGTGTGTGTGAGGGTGAGGGTGTGAGAGTGTGAGGGTGTGAGAGTGTGTGAGGGTGTGAGAGTGAGAGAGTGAGAGAGTGAGAGAGTGAGAGAGTGAGAGAGTGAGAGAGTGAGAGAGTGTGAGTGTGTGAGTGTGTGAGTGTGTGAGTGTGCGAGTGTGCGAGTGTGAGGGTGTGAGGGTGTGAGGGTGTGAGTGTGAGGGTGTGAGGGTGTGAGGGTGTGTGTGTGTGTGTGTGTGTGTGTGTCTGTGTCTGTGTCTGCACCCAGGCTCCGACACTTACCTTACTGTGCTTGCTGAGGTAGGAGTGGCAGGACAGGAGGACCAGCCGAGGGTGGTGGTAGCCCAGCTCCCGAAGAGCCTGCGATACTTCCTGTCGGACAGACTCATCCTTGTCGAACGCTGCGTCAATCAGCGCAACAGAGAAGGCTGCGGAGGGAATCAAAGGGAGGCGGTGACTGGCTGTACTAGAGAATTCTTCACAGCAGCAAAAACCTCGCCAATCACATCAACATCGTAGAAACACAGAAACTAGGAGGAGTAGGCCATTCGGCCCTTCGAGCCTGCTCTGCCATTCAATACGATCATGGCTGATCCTCTATCTCAACACCATATTCCCGCTTTCTCTCCATATCCCTTGATACCCCTAATATCCAAAGGTTTATCAATTTCTTTCTTGAATATACTCAGTGACCCGGCCTCCACAGGTTCTGTGGTAGAGAATTCCACAGGTTGTCCGCCCTCTGAGTGAAGAAATCTTTCCTCATCTCAGTCCTAAATGGCCTGCCCATATCCTGAGACTGTGGCCCCTGGTTCTAGACTCCCCAACCGGGAAACATCTTCCCTGCAGCTAGTCTGTCTAGCCCTGTTAGAATTTTATATGTTTCAATCAGATCCCCTCTCATTCTTCTAAACTCTAGTGAATACAGACCAGTCAAACCAATCTCCTCAAACGACAGTCCTGCCATCCCCAGTATCAGCCTAGTGAACCTTTGCTGTACTCCCTCTATGGCAAGAATATCCTTTCTTAGGTAGGGAGACCAAAACGGCAGGTGTGGTCTCACCAAGGCCCTGTATAACTGCAGTAAGACATCCCGACTTCTGAACTCAAATCCTCTTGCAATAAACGCCGACATGCCATTTGCCTTCCTAACTGCTTGCTGCACCTGCCTATTTACTTCCATTGACTGGTGTACAGAGACACCCAGATCCCTCTGTATGTCTACATTTCCCAATATATCACCATTTAAATAATACTCTGCCTTTCTGTTCTTCATACTGAAGCGTATAACTTTGCATATATCCACATTATACTGCATCTGCCATGTGTTTGCCCACGCACACAACTTGTCTAAATCGCCCTGAATCCTCCTTACATCCTCCTCACAACTCACAACCCCGCCCAGTTTTGTGTCATCAACAAACTTGGAAATATTGCATTTGGTTCCCTCATCCGACTCATTTATATATATCGTGAATAGCTGGGGTCCCAAGCACGGATCCCTGCGGTACACCACTAGTCACTGCCTGCCACCTGGAAAAAGACCCACTTATTCCCACTCTGTTTCCAGTCTGTCAACCAATTCTCAATCCATGCCAGTATATTACCCCCAATCCCATGTGCTTTAATTTTGCCCACTAGCCTCTTATGTGGGACCTTATCAAAAGCCTTCTTGAAATCCAAATACACCACATTCACTGGTTCTCCCTTATCCATTCTACTGGTTACATCTTCAAAAACCTCCAGTAGATTAGTTAAGCATGATTTCCCTTTCATAAACCCATGCTGACTTTGTCTAAGCCTGTTAATGTTTCCAAGTGTTCTGTTACCCAAATCTTTGATAACAGACTTCTGCATTTTCCCCATGACTGATGTTAGGCTAACTGGTCTGTAAGTCTCTGTTTTCTCTCTCCCTCCTTTTTTACATAGTGGGGTTACATTTGCCACCCTCCAATCTGTGTGAACTGCTCCAGAGTCTATAGAATTTTGGAAGATGACCACCAATGCATCCAATATTTCCAGGGCCACTTCCTTTAGTGCTCTTGGATGTAGATTATTAGGCCCTGGGGATTTTTCAGCCTTTAACCCCATTAATTTCTCTAGCACCATTTATTTATAATACTGATTTTCTTCAATTCCTCCCTCTCACTAGACCCTTGTTCCCTAACATTTCTGGGAAATTATTTGTGTCTTTTGTGAAGACAGAAACAAAATACGTGTTCAAATCTTCTGCCATTTCCTTGTTCCCCATTATAACATCCCCCGTTTCTGACAGTAAGGGACCCACGTCTGTCTTCACTAATCTTTTTCTCTTCACATATTTATAGAAGCTTTTACATTCAGTTTTTATATTCCTTGCAAGTTTACTCTCATACTCTATTTTCCCCTTCTTGGTCAATCTTTTATCCACTTTTGCTAAATTCTGAACTGCTCCCAATCCGCAGGCTTGCTGCTTTTTCTGGCAATTCTATAGGTCTCCTCTTTGGATCTAACACTATCCCTAATTTCTTTTCTTAGCCATGGCTGAGCCACCTTTCCTTTTTATTTTTGGACCACACAGGAATGAATAATTGCTGTAATTCATGCATACATTCCTTAAATATTAGCCATTGCCCATCCACTATCAACCCTTTCAGTAAGGTTCCCCAATCCACCATAGCCAACTCGTGCCTCGTACCCTCATAGTTCCTCACTGGATCCTAGTTTCAGATTCAACTTCTTCACTCTCCATCTTAATGAACAATTCGATCATTTTATGGTAACTCTTCCCCAAGGGACCCCGCACAACAGGATCGTTAATTAATCCTTTCTCATTGCACAGCACCCAGTCTGGGATAGCCTGCTCTCTAGTTGGTTCCTCATTGTATTAGTCTAGAAAACCATCGCGTACACACTCCAGGAAATCCTCCTCCACAGTATTGTTGCCAGTTTGGTTTGTCCAATCTATATGTAGATTAAAGTGACCCATGAGTATAGTTGCACCCTTATTGCATGTGTCTCTAATTTCCTGCTTAGTGCTTTCCCTTACATCTCCATTTACTGCCTATAGACAACCCCCACCAACGTTTTCTGCTCCTCGGTGTTTCCTATCTCCACCCAATCAAATTCCACATCATGTTTTTTTCGAGCCAATATCGTCCCTCACTATTGCATTGATTTCTTCCTTTACTAACAACGCTACCCCACCTCCTTTCCATATTTCTCTGTCCTTCCTAAATATTGAATACCCCTGGATGTTCAGTTCTCATCTTTGCTTACCCTGCAGCCATGTCTCCTGTACGACCTGCCTTCCTCTACTCTATTTGGTGGTCACCCATCCCCTTTCTGCCTGTTCAGTCTTTACCTGCGGTGTGACCACCTCACTGAACGTGCTGTGCATGATAATCTCAGCATCGCAGATGCTCCACAGTGAATCCACCCTCAGCTCTAGCTCCGAAATGCGGTTAGCCAGTAGCTGCAGCTGGACACACCTCCTGCACTCATGGTCGCCAAGGACACTGGAAGTTTCCAAGACATCCCACAGAGCACAGGAGGAGCATATCACGGGTGCGAGCTCTGCTGCCATGACTTCTCTTTAGATTAAGCTCGTTAGTTACTTCCTTTAAAGAATACTAATTACACTAGGGGCCTTATTCTGCTCCAAACACTCCTACTATAGTCCAAAGTCCTCACCTTATTCTGTTTAAGCTAATGGACTGCAGCAGTTTAATCTCCGCTCTGACGCTCAGCTCCTGCTCTTTTTAAATCTCCGCTCTGACTCTCAGCTCCCGCTCTTTTTAAATCTCCGCTCTGACTCCCAGCTCCCGCTCTTTTTAAATCTCCGCTCTGACTCTCAGCTCCAGCTCTTTATAAATCTCTGCTCTGACTCTCAGCTCCCGCTCTTTTTAAATCTCCGCTCTCACTCTCAGCTCCCGCTCTTTTTAAATCTTACCAAGGCCGCCGCTCCTCTCAAGCTGCCTTCCGGTCCCACTCATCACTTCAAATCACACCTCTACTGCCTTAAAACATGCTACACACGAGCAATTCTCAAACGAGGTACAGCCCCGCGCCACATGATGGATAGTAAGGGAGATGACCGAAATCTTGTTCAAAGAGGTGGGAGAATGTTAAAGGGGGAAAGCGAGGGAGAGAGAGGCAGAGAGGTCTGGGGAGGGATTTCCAGACCTTCAGGTCCAGACAGTCACCATCAAGGCTGCTCAAGGGGCCATAATTAGGGAAGCGCAGAAGGGTTGTGGGGCTGGAGGAGATTACAGAGTTTTTTTTTGGGGGGGGAGGGGGGGAGAGATTTGAAAATAAGAATCAGAAGTTAAAAATCAAGGTGTTGTTTAACCAGGAGGAACTTTCCCTTTTCACTGTGTTCGGTGACTAAGCCGTGTCACGCATTAGGGATTGTTTCTTAGAGCAATATGTTGTAAAACCTACCTGGGAACAGACTATTTTAGATCTAGTAGTATGCAATGAGGTCAGATTAATAAGAGATACCGTAGTTAAGGCTCCTCTAGGGGGTCGCGATCACAACATGGTAGAAATTCAAATTCAGTTTGAGGGTGAGCAACTGGGGTCTCAAACCAGTGTCCTCAACTTAAATAAGAGCAATTACAGAGGTATGAAGAAAAAGTTGTCTAAAATGGGCTGGGAAAATAGACTAAGGGGAAGGTCAGTGGGTGAGCAGTGGCAGACGTTTAAGCAGATATTTCATAACGTTCAAAAATTTATCCTAGTCAAAAAGAAAGACTTGATGAGAAGGATGGTTAACAGAGGTGGTCAAGGAGAGTATCCAGTCAAAAACTAAGGCGTACAAAGCAATGGTAGGCCAAAGGATTGGGAATTTTTTTACGAATCAGCAGTAATGACTAAAAAGTTAATAAAGAGAGAAAATTGATTGAGAGAGTAAATTGGCAAGAAATATAAAAACAAACAGCAAGAGCTTCTACAGGTTTTTAAAAGGAAAGAGAGGGGCTAAAGTGAGCGTTGGACCCTTGGAGGATGCAACTGGAAAATTGATAACAGGGAAATGGCAGATAATTTAAGCCAATATTCTGTATAGGTCTTCATGGTGGAGGATACTATAAACATCTCAAAGATATCAGATAAGCAAGGGGCTAATGGGAGGAAAGATCTTGGAACACCTGGAGTGCTGTGTACAGCTTAGGTCCCCGTATTTAAGAAAAGATATTTTGGCATTGGAGGCAGTTCAAAAGAGATTCACTCGGCTGATTCCAGGGACGAAGCGGTTGACTTATCAAGAACAGCTAAATAGGTTAGGCCTTTATTCATTAGAAAAACAGAATTACCTGGAAAAACTCAGCAGGTCTGGCAGCATCGGCGGAGAAGAAAAGAGTTGACGTTTCATGACCCTTCAACAGAACTTTATTCATTAGAGTTTGGAAGAATGAGGGGTGACCTTATTGAAACGTACAAGATTCTGAGATGGATTGACAGGGTGGATGCAGAGAAGATGTTTCCACTAGTGGGGGGGGATATTGAATTAGGGAACATAGTTACAGAATAAGGGGGCACTCATTTAAAACTGTGAAGGAATTTCTTCTCTCAGAGGGTAGTTAATGTCTGGAATTCTCTACCCAGAGAGTTGCGGAGGCTAGATCACTGACAGTATTTAAAGAGGAGGTAGATTTTTGAAATGTTGGGGAGTTGAGGGCTGTGAGGAGCTGGCAAGAAAGAGGAGTTGAGGCCTGGGGCAGATCAGCCACGATCTTATTGAATGACGGGGCAGGCTTGAGGGGCCGAATGGCCTACTCCTGCTCCTATTTCTCATGTTCCACAAAGGGTTAAAGGCTCACCCGGGGCGGGCTCAGTCCGATGATGGACGAACAGCTCACTGGTGCAGGGTCAATGTCGCTGTGACAAGGGAGTCAGCACAAAGCAGGTACTGCACAGGAGATGTTCAGCGGGGAGTGGTTCAGTACAGAGAGTTCATGGGTCACAGTTCAGCAGGATCAGGCATGGCAGGAACAGCTGCTGGCATCAGGCTCGAGGGAAGGGAAGACTTTGCCCACCCCAAGGGCACGTTACTCAGACAAGGTTAATAAAAGCCAGTCCACTCAGTTCCAGAGGCCCTGCTCACAGGATGCCGGTGTGAGATAAGCCACCCACCTCATTTGTTCTGGATCTGCATCCCTATTGAGCCTCTCACTCCCTTTGGACATCACAAAGCTCTCTGGGTCCAACTAACTGCCTCCTTGAATTGCAGTCACTGTAGGCCACAGCCAGGTCCCCACAGGCCACATCAAGATCAGTGACGAGGACAGTCTGGTTTTTGTGGTGTTGTTCAGGACTCCAGCAACCCCCTCACTGCACTCAGAGCATGTCAGGGTCACAGCAACCCCCTGGAATCGTCGGGTCTGCTTTTAACACTTGGGAGCTACTGGAAATGAAACGGAACAGCAAATGGGGGCTGGAGACAATGCGAGCGGAAATTGCCCACACTGCACCTCGCAGAGTCAGTCACCCCCCCACCCCCCAACCCTCTCCCTCTCCACTTCTTGCATTTATATAGCACCTTTAACATCGGTCACATCCCCTCAAAAGTGCTTCACAGAAGCAATGTGACCCCCGCGCCACATAAGGAGATATTAGGGACAGGTGTCCAAAGGCTTGGTCAAAGAGGTTGGTTTTAAAGGAGAGAGGGGTAGAGAGGTTCAGGGAGGGAATTTCAGAGCTTAGGGCCGAGACAGCTGAAGGTACGGCCGCCAATGGGGCAATGGGAGTGGGGGGTTTTTACGAGGAGCCAGAATTTACCCTCTACGAAAGCACCAGGAAAGAAAGAGAGGGAGAGGTCAGCTTCCTCATTGAGCTACACACTGAACAGCGTTAACCACAGAGCCACAGAAAGCTGGAGGCAACTTCCTCCTGGGCAGGCCCAGACACACAGCTTCAATCCATATCCCCTCCTGTGCCAAGCCAAGTTCACACAGCCAGAGGTGACACGACTGCTCTCATTAATTCTGCTCCCTGTGCCCTAACCAACACCAAGGCTCTCACCCAGTCAGTTCCCCCACAAGCCAGGCTTGCTGACCAATATTAGCTTCCGGTCCAATTTAAGATGTTGTTTTCAAACCCTTTCATGGCCTCAATCCTCCCCATCCCTATAACCTGCCCCAGCCCCTCCAACCCTCCCTATTTGTAATCTCCTCCAGCTCCCTACAACCCTCCCTATCTCTGCAACCTCCTCCAGCTCCCTACAACCCTCCCTATCTCTGCAACCTCCTCCAGCTCCCTACACTCCTCCCTATCTCTGTCACCTCCTCCAGCCCCTCTAACCCTCCCTATTTGTAATCTCCTCCAGCTCCCTACAACCCTCCCTATCTCTGCAACCTCCTCCAGCTCCCTACAACCCTCCCTATCTCTGTCACCTCCTCCAGCCCCTCCAACCCTCCCTATTTGTAATCTCCTCCAGCTCCCTACAACCCTCCCTATCTCTGCAACCTCCTCCAGCTCCCTACAACCCTCCCTATCTCTGCAACCTCCTCCAGCTCCCTACAACCCTCCCTATCTCTGCAACCTCCTCCAGCTCCCTACAACCCTCCCTATCTCTGCAACCTCCTCCAGCTCCCTACAACCCTCCCTATCTCTGCAACCTCCTCCAGCTCCCTACAACCCTCCCTATCTCTGTAATCTCCTTCACTCTTTACAACCCTCCCTATCTCTGCAACCTCCAGCTCCCTACAACCCTCCATATCTCTATAACCTCCTCCAGCCCTGACAACCCTCCCATCTTTGTAACCTCCTCCAGCCCCTACAACCCTCCCTATCTCTGCAACCTCCTCCAGTCCCTACAACCCATCTCTGTAACCTCCTCCAGCCCCTACAACCCCTCTCTATATCTGTAACCTCCTCCAGTCCCTACACCTCTCCCTATCTCTGTAACTTCCTCCAATCCCTACACCCCTCCCTATCTCTGTAACCTCCTCCAGACCCTACACTCCTCCCTATCTGTAACCTCCTCCAGACCCTACAACCCTCCCTATCTCTGTAACCTCCTCCAGACCCTACAACTCTCTCTATCTCTGTAACCTCCTCCAGTCCCTACACCTCTCCCTATCTCTGTAACCTCCTCCAGTCCCTACACCCCTCTGTAACCTCCTCCAGCCCCTACAACCCTCCCTATCTCTGTAACCTCCTCCAGCCCCTACAACCCTCTCTATCTCTGTAACCTCCTCCAGTCCCTACACCTCTCCCTATCTCTGTAACCTCCTCCAGTCCCTACACCCCTCCCTATCTCTGTAACCTCCCCCAGACCCTACACCCCTCCCTATTTCTGTAACCTCCTCCAGCCCTTACAACCCTCCCTATCTCTGTAATCTCCTCCAGCCCCTACAACCCACCCTATCTCTGTAATCTCCTCCAGTCCCTACCACTTCCTCCAGTCGCAGAATCACAAAATTGTTAAAAACAGAGGCCATTCAGCCCATCATCTCTGCACCAGCTCCTCGAATGAGCAACTCACCCAGTAGCATTTCCCCGCCTTCTCTCTGTAACCCTGCACATCCTTCCTTTTCAGCTAACAGTCTAATGCCCTTTTGAATGTTTCAGTGGAACCTGCCTCCGCCACATTCTCAGACAGTGCATTCCAAACGCTAAACACTCACTGGGCGAAAAAGTTTCTCCTCAGATCACTTTTGCTTCGTTTACTAAATACATTAAATTTGTGCCGTCTCGTGTTTGATCCTTTCCTGAGTGGGGACAGTTTCTCCCCATCCATTTTGTCCAGACCCCTCATGATTTTGAATCCCTGTATCAAATCTCCTCTGTCATCTTCTCTCCAAGGAAAACAGTCCTGACGTCTCCAATCTATCTTCATAACTGAAGCTCCTCATCCCAGGAACGGTGGTTCTTGTGAATCTTTTCTGCACTCTGTCCGATGCCTTCACATCCTTCCCAAAGGGCGGTGCCCAGAACTGGACACGATACTCCTGGATACTCTAACTAGTGAATTAGCATAGCCCTTGTGCTCTATTTATAAAGGCCAGGATACTGTTTGCTTTATTAACTGTGCCCTCAACCTGTCCTGCTATCTTCAAGAACTTAATTCGCAGAGACGCCCAGGTCCCGCTGCTCCCGCACACCCTTCAGAGTTGCACCCTTTTATTTTACACTGGCTCGCCACCTTCTTCCTATCAAAATGAACCACTTCGTATTTCTCCACATTGTACATCATCTGCCACCTGCCCACCCATTCCACCAACTGGTCTACGCCCTTTTGAAGTAGTTCTACACTATCCTCCTCACAGTCCACAACGCTTCCAAGTTTGGCATCATCCGCAAACTTTGAAATTGTCCCTACAACCCTTGCCAACCTGTGCAACCTCTTCCATGAGACCATAAGGAAGAGGCTGATTAGGCCAATCAGCCCATCGAGCCCGCTCTACCGTTCTACTGGACGCTGATCCGATTGCCACCTTAACCCCACTCTCCTGCCTGCCCCCCCCTCCCCAAAATCCTGACTCCCTTACAGACCAAAAAAGAATCTATAACTCAGCCTTAAATATATTCAATGACCCAGCCTCCACTGCTCAGAGGGAGAGCATTCCCCAGACTGACAACCCTCAGAGAAGAAATTCTGCCAGCCAACTAGTGCCACAGAGACAGGGACAGGCAGAGGCCCCAGTTGAGTTAAAAAGTTAGAGAAAGGGCTACAGGGAGCAGACTTTAAGAGAGCCGTTGGGGCAAAGGTGCCCCGTTGGAGCTGTGGTGTTCTTCTTGGCACAGCCATAGATCTGAAATTGTGCTGGCAAGATAGTGTTTGAGTGTACTCAGGAATCCAGGGAGAAGGAATCGTGGAGGCTCGGGAGGTGAGATTGAAGCACTGCGAAGGGCCATTGTTAAAGCTGTCTCAATGGGAGCAACATTTGGAGAGAATTCCTAGGCAGGACCTTCAAAGGTGGAGAATGGAGACCCTCATGAGAAAAACAAAGTTTCAGCGAAATTGGTTGATTCACAGTGAGACTAGTGCCTGGGTGGGTTGTTGAGAAATCCATGGAATCTGCTTTGGTCGCATCTGTCACTTATTCTGTAATCTGGAGTTTGACCACAGTTTGTCTGTTAATTCACATGTACCTCATACTCACCCTGAATGTGAGGGTATAAGACAGATATTGTCAATTGTTTTATCTTTCCGACCACGGAAAGTTTATTTTACTCCTGCAATCTTGTGGCCTTATTCGCTTAGTAAGCACCTTCATCCACTTTAAACAAACGTTATCGGTCCCGAACCAAATCTCCCACCACGACCCGGGTCTGGCCAAGGATCGTAGTAACTCCCCTTGCAATAAAGGCCAACGATCCATTCGTTTCCTAACTACTCGCTGTTCCTGCTGCTAACATTTTGAGATTCATGCCCAGGTCTGGTACTCCAGCCCCACAAACATATAAAACAGGAGCAGGTGGCCATTCAGCCCTTCGAGCTATTCGGCCATTCAATATCATGGCTGATCCTCTATCTCAACGCCATACTCCTGCGCTCTCCCCATAACCTTTGATGCCTTAGGAGCCCAGAAATCATCTTCCTTCTTAAATATACTCGGTGACTTGGCTTCCACAGCCTTCAGTGGTAGAGAACTGCACAGGTTCACCAGCCTGTGTGTGAAGAAATTCCTCATCTCAGTCCTGAATGACCTCAGCATTCCTACAATTAGTTAAAATTTAT
The DNA here is from genome assembly GCA_026770705.1 of Isurus oxyrinchus. Taxonomy (NCBI): domain Eukaryota; kingdom Metazoa; phylum Chordata; class Chondrichthyes; order Lamniformes; family Lamnidae; genus Isurus; species Isurus oxyrinchus. Next base: position 6,642,495 of record JANJGN010000003.1, on the reverse strand, counting down.
TCCCAGGGTCTGGGCATTGCTGGCAAAGCTGGTATTTGCCTGTCCCAAATGCCCTTGAAGGTGTTAAACTGCAGTCCACATGCTGCAGGCACACACACGGCGCTGTGTTATGAACATAAGAACATATGAAATAGGAGAAGTAGACCACTCGGCCCATCAAGCCTGCTCCACCGTTCAATTTGGTCATGGCTGATCTTGGGGGTTCTACGCCATTTTCCCACCCGCTCCCCCTCATTCCCCGGGACACCAAAAATCTGCCTCTCCCAGTCTTAAATAGATCCAACGATGGAGCGTCCACCGCCCCCTGGGATTAGAGAATTCCAAAAATTCACAACCCTTTGGGTGAAAAAATTTCTCTTCATCTTATTTCTAAAATGAACAGCCCCTTATCCTGAGACTTTGCCCACCACCGCACCCCCCCCCCCTCACCCCCCCACCTCCCCCCCCCAAACAATGTTCTAGGCTCCCCAGCCAATCGAAGCAAGGAATGGAGCAGCGGGTTGGGGAGGAAGTGTCACTGGAGGAGCCGGCGGACAGTAAAGGTGGGGTGACACCGAGAAGCGATAGACAAACTTGAATCAGGATTTTAAATGAATAGTCCAGAGCAATACACATGCATTGGAAGCAGGTTCAGAGAAGGTGCACTTGACTGAAGGGGGTTTTTGTTTAATGAGGAGAGGTTGAGCAGGTTGGGCCTGTACTCAACGGAGTTCTAGTTTCCCCTCATGGGGAGTGCCGCACTGTCAGAGGGTCAGTACTGAGGGAGTGCTGCACTGTCAGAGGGTCAGTGCTGAGGGAGTGCTGCACTGTCAGAGGGTCAGTACTGAGGGAGTGCCGCACTGTCAGAGGGTCAGTGCTGAGGGAGTGCTGCACTGTCAGAGGGTCAGTACTGAGGGAGTGCTGCACTGTCAGAGGGTCAGTGCTGAGGGAGTGCTGCACTGTCAGAGGGTCAGTGCTGAGGGAGTGCTGCACTGTCAGAGGGTCAGTGCTGAGGGAGTGCTGTACTGTCAGAGGGTCAGTGCTGAGGGAGTGCTGCACTGTCAGAGGGTCAGTGCTGAGGGAGTGCCGCACTGTCACAGGGTCAAACCCACAACCCTCTCACTCAGACACCACTTCAGGAAATTCTTTCGATGGCTCATTCCTAACTTATTCAATGCACTAAACAGCAGCTGTTTCTGAATGCTGATACCCAGTAACATACACACTCACATTAAAAACACAGACAGAACACAAAGCTCTCACCTTCTGTGTAGTTTGTCCCCATTCTGCCGCCTCATGAGCATGAACTATTTGCTGTGTGATTCCTTCTTCACTCAGTTCAAAGCTCCTTTCCCAGGTGTTGAATGTGCATTTGTGCGATGCTGTGATTCTTTTCCCTTAGCTTTCTGCAGCATCACATACACACAATCTCCCTTAATCAGCTCCTCAATAACGTCTAATGCAGAGTCAAGCTAGGCCCAGAGCCTGAGACTCCACACAGCACGAACGGGACACTCCTTCCTAGAGTAAACCACTCTTGTTAAACTCCACTCCCACTGCTGCTGACAACCTGGCCAGAATAAAGAAAGCAAGGTTTAATCCAACTCTGTCCTTTACTCCTCCCAGTTCAGTGCCATCTGCTCCACCCCCCCACACCCCTCACTGTGGGACTGGTCCCCTCAAACACACTGTGTTAGTCACAATGCTGATCACTCAGTCCCAATACATTCCCACAACTGTCACTTCACACTACCTGGCAGTGAGATCACTCACTCTCCCTCGCCTCCCTCCATTTCCCCCTCCCCGCCCTCCATTTCCCCCTCCCCGCCCTCCATTTCCCCCTCCCCGCCCTCCATTTCCCCCTCCCCGCCCTCCATTTCCCCCTCCCCGCCCTCCATTTCCCCCTCCCCGCCCTCCATTTCCCCCTCCCCTCTTCATCTGTCCCTCCCACTCTCCGTCTATCTCCCCTCCCTCTCCCCAATTTGCTCCCCTCACTCTATCCTCTCTCCTCCCCCGTCCCACCTCCTCATCCCCTCCTATGCCACCTCTCCCCCCTCCTCCCCTCCCCTATCCTCTCCACTCCCCCATCCCCCTCTCCTCTTCACTCCCCTGTCTCTCTCCCCCCATCCTCCCTCCCCTCCCCCTTTCCTCTTCCCTATCACCTCCCCCTCTCCTCACCCCCTCCCTACTCTCCGCTCCCACTATACCCCCTCCTCTCCTCTCTCCCCCCCATCATCCCCTCACCCTCTTCTCTCCCTTCACCCTCTCCCCCTTCCCACGTCCTCCTCCCTCTGTCCTTCTCCCCACATCCTTCTCTCCCTCCATTCCTCCCTCCCCCCTCTCTCTCCATCTCTCTCGATCCCTCTCTCCCCACCTCTATTTCTCTCGATCCCCCTTCACTCCCCCCTTTCCCTATCTCTCTATTTCTCTATCCCCCCTCTCTGTCTCTCTCTAATTCTCTATCCCCCCCTCTCTCTCTCTAATTCTCTATCCCTCTCTCTCTCTCTAATTCTCTATCCCCCTCTCTCTCTCTCTCTAATTCTCTATCCCCCTCTCTGTCTCTCTCTAATTCTCTATCCCCCTCTCTCTGTCTCTCTCTATTTCTCTATCCCCCCTCTCTGTCTCTCTCTATTTCTCTATCCCCCCTCTCTGTCTCTCTCTATTTCTCTATCCCCCTCTCTCTGTCTCTCTCTATTTCTCTATCCCCCTCTCTCTGTCTCTCTCTATTTCTCTATCCCCTCTCTCTCTCTCTCTCTCTCTCTATTTCTCTATCCCCCCTCTCTCTCTAATTCTCTATCCCCCTCTCTGTCTCTCTCTAATTCTCCATCCCCCTCTCTCTCTCTCTCTATTTCTCTATCCCCCCTCTCTCTCTCTCTCTATTTCTCTATCCCCCTGTCTCTCTCTATTTCTCTATCCGCCCTCTCTGTCTCTCTCTATTTCTCTATCCCCCTCTCTCTGTCTCTCTCTATTTCTCTATCCCCCCTCTCTCTCTCTCTCTCTCTCTATTTCTCTATCCCCCCTCTCTCTCTAATTCTCTATCCCCCTCTCTGTCTCTCTCTAATTCTCTATCCCCCTCTCTCTCTCTATTTCTCTATCCCCCCTCTCTCTCTCTCTCTATTTCTCTATCCCCCCTCTCTCTCTCTCTCTAATTCTCTATCCCCCCTCTCTCTCTAATTCTCTATCCCCCTCTCTGTCTCTCTCTAATTCTCTATCCCCCTCTCTCTCTCTCTCTCTCTCTAATTCTCTATCCCCCTCTCTCTAATTCTCTATCCCCCTCTCTCTCTCTCTCTCTAATTCTCTATCCCCCTCTCTCTCTCTCTAATTCTCTATCCCCCTCTCTCTCTCTCTCTCTAATTCTCTATCCCCCTCTCTCTCTCTAATTCTCTATCCCCCTCTCTCTCTCTAATTCTCTATCCCCCTCTCTCTCTCTAATTCTCTATCCCCCTCTCTCTCTCTAATTCTCTATCCCCCTCTCTCTCTCTAATTCTCTATCCCCCTCTCTCTCTCTAATTCTCTATCCCCCTCTCTCTCTCTAATTCTCTATCCCCCTCTCTCTCTCTAATTCTCTATCCCCCTCTCTCTCTAATTCTCTATCCCCCTCTCTCTCTCTAATTCTCTATCCCCCTCTCTCTCTCTAATTCTCTATCCCCCTCTCTCTCTAATTCTCTATCCCCCTCTCTCACTCTCTAATTCTCTATCCCCCCTCTCTGTCTCTCTCCATTTCTCTATCTCTCTCACTCTAACCCCCCCCATCAATCCCTCTCCCACATAGCCCATTCCCTCTCTCTCTCTAATTCTCTATCCCCCTCTCTCTCTCTATCGCCCCCTCTCTATTTCCCTATCCCCCCTCTCTCTCTCTCTATCCCCCTCTCTCTATCCCCCTCTCTCTATCCCCCTCTCTCTCTCTATCCCCCCCCTCTCTCTCTCTCTCTATCCCCCTCTCTCTCTCTATCCCCCCCTCTCTCTCTATCCCCCCTCTCTCTCTATCCCCCCTCTCTCTCTCTCTCTATCCCCCCCTCTCTCTCTCTCTCTATCCCCCCCTCTCTCTCTCTCTATCCCCCCCTCTCTCTCTCTCTATCCCCCCCTCTCTCTCTCTCTATCCCCCCCTCTCTCTCTCTCTATCCCCCCCTCTCTCTCTCTCTATCCCCCCCTCTCTCTCTCTCTATCCCCCCCTCTCTCTCTCTCTATCCCCCCCTCTCTCTCTCTCTATCCCCCCCTCTCTCTCTCTCTCTATCCCCCCCTCTCTCTATCCCCCCCCTCTCTCTCTCTCTCTATCCCCCCCTCTCTCTCTATCCCCCCCTCTCTCTCTATCCCCCCTCTCTCTCTATCCCCCCTCTCTCTCTATCCCCCCTCTCTCTCTATCCCCCCTCTCTCTCTATCCCCCCTCTCTCTCTATCTCTCTATCCCCCCCTCTCTCTCTCTCTATCCCCCCCTCTCTATCCCCCCCTCTCTCTCTCTATCCCCCCCTCTCTATCCCCCCCCTCTCTCTATCTCTCTATCCCCCTCTCTCTCTCTCTATCCCCCCTCTCTCTATCCCCCCCCTCTCTCTCTCTCTCTATCCCCCCTCTCTCTCTCTCTCTCTATCCCCCCTCTCTCTCTCTCTCTCTATCCCCCCTCTCTCTGTCTCTCTATCCCCCCTCTCTCTGTCTCTCTATCTCCCCCTCTCTCTCTCTATCCCCCCTCTCTCTCTGTCTCTCTATCTCCCCCTCTCTCTCTCTCTCTATCTCCCCCTCTCTCTCTCTATCCCCCCTCTCTCTGTCTCTCTATCCCCCCTCTCTCTCTGTCTCTCTATCTCCCCCTCTCTCTCTCTATCCCCCCCTCTCTCTCTCTCTCTATCCCCCCTCTCTCTCTCTCTCTATCCCCCCCCTCTCTCTATCCCCCCCTCTCTCTGTCTCTCTATCTCCCCCTCTCTCTCTCTCTCTATCCCCCCTCTCTCTCTCTATCCCCCCCTCTCTCTCTCTCTCTATCCCCCCTCTCTCTCTCTCTCTATCCCCCCCTCTCTCTCTCTCTCTATCCCCCCTCTCTCTCTGTCTCTCTATCTCCCCCTCTCTCTCTCTCTCTATCCCCCCCTCTCTCTCTCTCTCTATCCCCCCCCTCTCTCTCTCTCTCTATCCCCCCCCTCTCTCTCTCTCTCTATCCCCCCCCCCTCTCTCTATCCCCCCTCTCTCTCTATCCCTCCTCTCTCTCTATCTCTCTATCCCCCCCCTCTCTCTATCTCTCTATCCCCCTCTCTCTCTCTATCCCCCTCTCTCTCTATCCCCCCCCTCTCTCTATCTCTCTATCCCCCTCTCTCTCTCTCTCTCTCTATCCCCCTCTCTCTCTATCCCCCCCCTCTCTGTCTCTCTATCCCCCCCCCCCCTCTCTCTCTCTCTATCCCCCCTCTCTGTCTCTCTCTATCCCCCCTCTCTCTCTCTCTCTATCCCCCCTCTCTCTCTCTCTCTATCCCCCCTCTCTCTATCCCCCCCCTCTCTCTATCCCCCCCCTCTCTCTATCCCTCTCCCACTTACCCCATTCCCTCTCCCTCTCTCTCTGTTTCTCTCACCTCAGGTTCCAGTTCCCTCACTGCCGATGAACAGGATCACGTGAGTTCCTCTGGTCACAATGTTGGGCCGAGGCTGTTTGCTCTGGGTTGTGCGCATGCGCCTTCTCACTGTGATCTTTGGAACGGGGGACGCCATCTTTACTACAGGCAAACCGCAGCGCCCCCTGGCGGCTTGGAGACTGGCGGAGTGACAGTTCCTCACTCCCTCAGTCAGTCCATCCCTCTTCAATCCCTCACTCACTCCCTCCCTCAGTCAGTCCATCCCTCTTCAATCCCTCACTCACTCCCTGCCTCACTCAGTCCATCCCTCCCTCAGTCAGTCCATCCCTCCTCAATCCCTCACTCATTCCCTCCCTCACTCATTCTATCCCTCCACAGTCCCTCACTCACTCCCTCCCTCACTCATTCTATCCCTCCACAATCCCTCCCTCACTCAGTCTATCCCTCCTCAATCTCTCCCTCACTCACTCCCTCACTCAGTCTATCCCTCCTCAATCTCTCCCTCACTCACTCCCTCCCTCAGTCTATCCCTCCTCAATCCCTCCCTCACTCACTCCCTCCCTCAGTCAGAATCACAGAATCACACAGTACAGAAGAGGCCCTTTGGCCCATTGAGTCTGCACCGACACGTTAGAAACACCTGAGCTACCTACCTAATCCTATTTACCAGCACTTGGCCCATAGCCTTGAATGTTATGATGTGCCAAGTGCTCATCCAGGTACTTTTTAAAGGATGTGAGGCAACCCGCCTCCACCACCCTCCCAGGCAGCGCATTCCAGACCGTCACCACCCTCTGGGTAAAAAGGTTTTTCCTCAAATCCCCCCTAAACCTCCTGCCCCTCACCTTGAACTTGTGTCCCTTCATGACTGACCCTTCAACTAAGGGGAACAGCTGCTCCCTATCCACCCTGTCCATGTCCCTCATCATCTTGTACACCTCGATCAGGTCGCCCCTCAGTCTTCTCTGCTCCAATGAAAACAACCCAAGTCTATCCAACCTCTCTTCATAACTTAAATGTTTCATCCCAGGCAACATCCTGGTGAATGTCCTCTGCACCCCCTCCAGTGCAATCACATCCTTCCTATAATGTGGTGACCAGAACTGCACACAGTACTCCAGCTGTGGTCTCACCAAGGTTCTATACAACTCCAACATGACCTCCCTACTTTTGTAATCTATGCCTCGATTGATAAAGGCAAGTGTCCCTTATGCCTTTTTCACCACCCCACTAACATGCCCCTCTGCCTTCAGAGATCTATGGACACACACACCAAGGTCCCTTTGTTCCTCAGAACTTCCTAGTGTCATGCCATTCATTGAATACTTCCTTGTCAAATTACTCCTTCCAAAGTGTATCACCTCACACTTTTCAGGGTTAAATTCCATCTGCCACTTGTCTGCCCATTTGACCATCCCGTCTATATCTTCCTGTAGCCCAAGAAACTCAACCTCACTGTTAACCACCAGGCCAATCTTTGTGTCATCTGCAAACTTACTAATCCTACTCCCCCATAGACATCTATATTGTTTATATAAATGACGAATAATAGGGGACCCAGCACAGATCCCTGTGGTACGCCACTGGACACTGGCTTCCAGTCACTAAAGCATCCTTCTGTCATCACTCTCTGTCTCCTACAACTAAGCCAATTTTGAATCCACCTTATCAAATTAACCTGTATCCTATGTGCATTTGCCTTCTTTATAAGTCTCCCATGTGGGACCTTGTCAAAGACTTTCCTGAAATCCATATCAACTACATCAACTGCACTACCCTCATCTACACACCTGGTCACCTCCTCAAAAAATTCAATCAAATTTGTTAGGCATGACCTCCATCTGACAAAGCCATGCTGACTATCCCTGATCAAACCTTGCCTCTCCAAGTGGAGATAGATTCTCTCCTTCAGAATTTTCTCCAATAGTTTCCCTACCACTGACGTGAGATCCGCTGGCCTGTAGTTCCCTGGCTTATCTCTACAACCCTTCTTAAATAGCGGAATCACATGAGCTGTTCTCCAGTCCTCTGGCACCTCCCCCTTGGCCAGAGAGGAATTAAAAATTTGGGTCAGAGCCCCTGCGATCTCTTCCCTTGCCTCCCTCAGCAGTCTGGGACACATATCTGGACCTGGAGATTTGTCCACTTTTAAGCCTGCCAACACCTCCAATACCTTGTCACTCCCAATATCAATTTGTTCCAGAACCTCACAGTCTCTCTCCCCGAGTTCGATACCTTCATCCTCATTCTCTTGGGTGAAGACGGATGTGAAGTATTCATTCAACACTCTAGCAATGTCCTCTGGCTCCACCCATAGATTGCCCCCTTGGTCCCTAATGTCTATCCTTCCTCAATCCCTCACTCACTCCCTCCCTCACTCAGTCAATCCCTCTTCACTCACCTTTCCTTCTCTCCCTTCCTCACTCAGTCTATCCCTTCTCACTCCCTCCCTCACTCACAGCTCCTTCCTCACACTCTCATTCCCCACTCACTCACTCCCTCCAACCCTCACTTTCTCTCTCATCCCCTCCACCCCTCCCTTGCTCCCTCACACTCTTCCTCACTCCCTCCTCCCTCAGTCCACCTCTCACTCACACCCATCTCCCTGACTCCTCCCTCATACTCTCATTCCTCACACTGTCTTACTCCTCCCCCCCCCCCCTCATTCCCTTATCGCCTTGCTCATTCCCTCGTCCTTTCGATCTCCGGCCATACATCTTCATTCCCTTGTGTCTCCTCACTCACTCCCATCCCAACTCCAACCCCCCCCCCTTACCCCGTCCTTAATCCCTCCATAGACCATAAACCGTAGGAGCAGAAGTGGGCCATTCGGCCCATCGAGTCTGCTCCGCCATTCAATGAGATCATGACTGATCTGATAATCCTCAACTTCACTTTCCTGCCTTTTCCCCATAATCCTTGATTCCCTCACTGATTAAAAATCTGTCTATCTCAGCCTTGAATATACTTTACGACCCAGCCTCTACAGCTCTCTGTGGTGAAGAATTCCACAGATTCACTGCCCTCAGAAGAAATTCCTCCTCATCTCTATTTTAAATGGGCATCCCCTTACTCTGAGATTATGCCTTCTGGTCCTAGACTCTCCCTAAGGGGAAACAAGCTCTCAGCATCTATCTTTGTAACATCTAGCCTTGACTACAGGTTTTATGTCTCTGTCCCTTCCTGCCATTTTCTTCTTTGTTTGCTTGTTTTAAAATTCATTCCCGAGATGTGGGCTTTGCTGGCTGGGCCAGCATTTGGTTCCTATCCCTAATTGCCCCTTGAGAAGGTGGTGGTGAGCTGCCTTCTTGAACCGCTGCAGTCCATGTGCTGTAGGTACACCCACAGTGCTGTTAGGGAGGGAGTTCCAGGATTTTGACCCAGTGACAGTGAAGGAACGGCAATATATTTCCAAGTCAGGATGGTGAGTGGCTTGGAGGGGAACTTCCAGGTGGTGGTGTTCCCATCTATCTGCTGCCCTTGTCCTTCTAGGTGGTAGTAGTCGTGGGTTTGGAAGGTGCTGTCTAAGGAGCATTGATGAATTCCTGCAGTGTATCTTGTAGATAGTACACACACACTGCTGCTACTGTGCGTTGGTGGTGGAGGGAGTGAATGTTTGTGGATGGGGTGCCAATCAAGCGGGGCTGCTTTGTCCTGGATGGTGTCAAGCTTCTTGAGTGTTGTGGGAGCTGCACTCATCCAGCAAGTGGGGAGTATTCCATCACACTCCTGACTTGTACCTTGTAGATTGTGGACAAGTTTTGGGGAGTCAGGAGGTAAGTTACTCATCACAGGAATCCTAGCCTCTGACCTCCTCTTGTAGCCACAGTATTTATATGGCTAGTCCAGTTCAGTTTCTGGTCAATGGTAACCCCCAGGACATGGACTGCTTCAGTATCTGAGGAGTTGCTGAACATTGTACAATCATCAGCGAACATCCCCACTTCTGACCTTATGATGGAAGGAAGGTCATTGATGAAGCAGCTGAAGATGGTTGGTCCGAAGACACTACCCTGCAGTGATGTCCTGGAGTTGAGATGACTGACCTCCAACAACAACAACCATCTTCCTTTGTGCTCGGTATGACTCCAACCAGCAGAGACTTTTCCCCCTGATTCCCATTGACTCCAGTTTTGCTCGGGCTCCTTGAGGCCACACTCGGTCAAATGCTGCCTTGATGTCAAGGGCAGTCACTCTCACCTCACCTCTGGAGTTCAGCTCTTTTGTCCATGTTTGAACCAAGGCTGTAATGAGGTCAGGAGCTGAGTGGCCCTGGCAGAACCCAAACTGGACATCAGTGAACAGGTTATTGCTAAGTAAGTGCCGCTTGACAGCACTGTTGATGACCCCTTACATCACTTTACTGATGATGGAGAGTAGACTGATGGGGCAGTAATTGGCTGGGTTGGATTTGTCCTGCTTTTTGTGTACAGGACATACCTGGGCAATTTTCCACACAGCCGGGTAGGTGCCAGTGTTGTAGCTGTATTGGAACAGCTTGGCTGGAGCACTACTATCAGTATTATTGCCGGAATATTGTCAGGACCTTTGCAATATCCAGTGCTTTCAGCCGTTTCTTGATATCCCATGGAGTGTATCAAATTGGCTGCAGACTGGCAACTGTGATGCTGGGGACCTCTGGATGACCCTCATTTCCCATATTACTATTATGTCAAGTATCAAGTATCTAAGTATCTAACAGGACTAGACAGGGTAGATGCAGGAAGGATGTTCCTGATGGTGGGGGAGTCCAGAACCAGGGGTCACAGTCTGAGGATACGGGCTAGACCATTTAGGACTGAGATGAGGAGAAATTTCTCCACCCAGAGAGTGGTGAGCCTGTGGAATTCGCTACCACAGAAAGTAGTTGAGGCCAAAACATTGTATGTTTTCAAGAAGGAGTTAGATATAGCTCTTGGGGTGAAAGGGATCAAAGGATATGGGGAGAGAGCGGGAGCAGGCTATTGAGTTGGATGATCAGCCATGATCATAACAAATGGTGGAGCAGGCTCGAAGGGCCGAATGGCCTCCTCCTGCCCCTAGTTTCTATGCTTTTATGTTTCTATCCCAGCAGCCTTTGCTTTACAGGCTCCTTCCTGATACCTTTTCGTGACTAAAACTACTGCTGCTGTCTTGCTGTGCTACTGCTAGCCGAGAGTACCTTTGGTAATAAGTGACAAACATCTTGTACACTCTAACACTTCACATTAATAAATGAACACCAAGTCAAGGAAGGAGTTAATAGGAGCTCGACCAAAAACTTGGTCTAGGAAGTGGGTTTGAATGATAAAGGATAAGGGGGGGGTGAGGAGGCAGAGGTGTTTACAGAGGGATTTACAAACTATGGAGTGCCAATGACTGATGGCATGGCCACCAATGCTGGTGGGAGGGAGGGCTACACAAGAGGAATGGAGATTTGGAAGGTTGTGGAGTTGGAGCAGATTACAGAGATTGGGAGATGTAGGTTTGCAAACAGGGATGAGAGTTTTAAAATCGAGGCGCTGCCAAGGCTCGGAGCCAATGTCGGGTCAGCGAGCACAGGGGATGAGAGGTAATCCGATCTCAGTGAGAGTCAGCAGCACAAGGGCAGCCCAATAATGAATAAGATCATCACCCTGAGATGTGAAACAATGACTGGAAGACAGAACCTCAGCAAAGTTCCAATTCTACATTGTTCTATCGCCAAAAAAAAACACACTTTCTGGAACCGTGTGTTGTTTTAGAAAAAAAGAGAATTTGGAAAACAGCCTCGAAGGAATCAACACAAACGGATCAGCAAAGGAGAGGAGAGAGCCTCGTTGCAAACCCTCTGTCTAAACTTTCAATGGGACAACAGCCTCTGTATGGTTAAACAAAACTTTTCTGGAGGAGTAAGAATCATCAATGATGAATTGAGTGATTTGGTCGTTCCACCACCTTCTCCATCTCTTTCTCTCTCTCTCTCGTTCTTTCCTTCATGCCTCCCAAGTTACAAATGGGCAAGCGTGTGATGGTCAGTATGGACACGTCCAAGGTGGACGAGGTCAGCGAGTGTCGGCAGTGTGGCTACCTGCTGACCCCGAAGAGGATTGGTTCAGGGTCGTTCTCCAGGGTTTACCTGGGAGTCCCCACCCAGGAGAAAATCGGCTGCAATTTCCGATTGGCTGTTGGTCTCCGAAGCAAGAAAGACAACATGGTGAGCTTTCTTCTGTTGTTGGCTGGGCCCAGCATTTATTACCATCCCTAGTTGCCCTTGAGAAGGTGGCGGTGAGCTGCCTTCTTGAACCGCTGCAGTCCATGTGGTGTAGGTACACCCACAGTGCTGTTAGGGAGGGAGTTCCAGGATTTTGACCCAGCAACAGTGAAGGAACGGCGATATATTTCCAAGTCAGGATGGTGGGTGACTTGGAGGGGAACTTCTAGGTGGTGGTGTTCCCACCTATCTGCTGCCCTTGTCCCTCTAGATGGTCGTGGTTGTGGGTTTGGAAGGTGCTGTCGAAGGAGATGACTATGTCAGGCTGTTGCTTGACTAGTCTGTGGGACCAGCTGTCCCAATTTTGGCACAAGTCCCAGATATTAGTGAGGAGAACTTTACAGTGTTGACAGGAGTGGGCTTGCCGTTGTTGTTTCCGGTGCCTAGGTCAACTCTGGTTTTATTCCTTTTTGAATTTGTAGTAGTTTGCTGTCAGACTGTCAGAGGGTCAGTACTGAGGGAGTGCTGCACTGTCGGAGGGTCAGTACTGAGGAAGTGCTGCACTGTCAGAGGGTCAGTACTGAGGGAGTGCTGCACTGTCGAAGGGTCAGTGCTGAGGGAGCACTGCACTGTTGGAGGGTCAGTACTGAGGGAGTGCTGCACTGTCAGAGAGTCATTACTGAGGGAATTCTGTGCTGTTGGATGGTCCGCTCTAAGGGATTGCCGCACTGTTGGAGGGTCAGTACTGAGGGAGTGCTGCACTGTTGGGAGGGTCACTACTGAGGGTGTGCCGCACTATTGGAGGATCAGTACTGAGGGAATTTTGCATGGGTGGAGGGTCAGTACTGAGGGAGCACCACACTGTCAGAGACACTGTCTTTCAAATGAGTGCATGGCAAGGATCCCATGGCCATGATTTTCTAAAGGGCAGGATACTTCTCAAGCAGCACCACTAAAATAGATGATCTGCTCTTTAACACACTGCCTTTTGTGGGATCTTGCTATGCATAGGTTGGCTGGCCCATTTATATGACATCATTTCATAAAAATCACCGGCTGTGCAGTATTTTGGAACGTCCTTGGGTTGTGAGAGGTTTCGAATGGGGAAGGGGGTCTTTAACAAACCACGTTCTGTTGTCCTTCTCCCCCCACAATCGGCAGGTTGCTATCAAGATCATCCCGATGTCTCAAACATCACAGAACCAGACTCGACGGTGTCTGTCCCGGGAGATAAATGCTCTGCAGACGACCTACAAGCACCCGAACGTGGTAAGACTGAGACCCTCTGTCCGCCCAGGCCCTGTCCCTGTCGATTCAGGAGAGATTGTACTGCCCGTATCAGATATAAGAATCGTACCTGATCCTGAGGGAGCTCAGCAGGGCAGAAGCTGCGAGGTTGGGGGAATCTGGAACGAGGGGACTCACAGTTTCAAAATAAGAGGATTCCCATTGAGGATGGAGTTGAGGAGAGTGTTTTTTTTCTCAGGGGGTCATTAATCTGTGGAATTCTCTTCCCCAGAGAGCAGTACAGGCTGGGTCACTGAACTTAATCGGGACTGAGTTAGTCAGATTTTTGATTGACAAGGGTTATGGGGGGGTGGGGCAGATAGGAAAGTGAAGTTAAGGCCACAATCAGATCTTATTGAATGGTGCAGCAGGCTCGAAGGGCTGAATGGCCTACTCCTGCTCCTTGTTCTGATGTTCTTGCAGTTCAGTGGGGTCAGCGCTTTCAGTATCAGTGTCCTGGACCAGATCCTCCACACTCCTGATCAGGAAGAGGTACTAACAGGCTGCACGGGGTCCATGGGTTCATGTTCCTGGGGATGTGAAAGGCAATATATCAATGCAGGTTCTCCCTGCCCTTTGTGACAGTCAGTGACTCCCCTGCCGGACACACCCAGCCTCTGGTCTGTAGGAGTCTGACCATCACTGCGCAGGACCAGTTGGAACTGGTGGGTAAACATCATCCTCTCCCCCCACCCCACCCCAACTATCCAGTGACAACCCCCAATGGAAAGGGCCCACTGTGTGCAGGTGTGTGATACACACCATGGTCGATAAGCCCAGTGACAGTCGTTGAGTTCGTGGGAGACAGTGCCTTCAGCATGTTGGGTTGGGGAGGTCAGGATTGGGGGGGATTAAATAAAAGAGATTAACTCTCGTCCTCTCTCTCCCCCACCCTCCTCTCTCTCCCCCCCTCCTCTCTCCATCTCCCTTTTCCTCTCCATGCCCTCCCTCCCTCTCCACACTCCTTCTCTCCCAACTCCCCCACTTTCCCGTCCCCCTCTATCGTCTCTGTCCTCGCTCGTCTACCTCTCTCCCCATCCCTCCCTCCCTTCATTCTCTCTCTCTCTAACTCTCCCTCTCTTTCACCTCCCTCTCTCCCCCTTCCCTCTCTCCTTCCTCTCTCCCTCTATCTCACTCTCTCCCTCTCCCCACCCTTTCCCTCCCACTCTCCCCCTCCTGCTCTCTCTCTCTTTCCCGTTCTCTCTCCTCTGCCTCTCTCTCTTCCTCTCCCACTCTCTTCCTCCCCCTTTCTCTCTCTATCTCTCTCTCCCCCTCTCACACTCTCTTCCTCCCCTCTCACTTCCTCCCCACTCTCTCCCTTTCTTTCTCTCTCCTGCTCTCTCTTGCTCTCCCATTCTCTCTCCTCTGCCTAATTTCCCTCTTTTGCTCTCTCCCTCTCTCGTGCTCTCCCTCTCTCTTCCTCTCTCCCTCTGTCTCCCCTTTCTCTCCTTCTCCCTTTCTCTATCTCTCCTACCCTTGCCTCTCTTTCCTGCTCCCCCTCTCTCTCTATCTCTCTCCCTCCCTCCCTCTGTATCTCTTTTTCTCTCTGTTCCCCTCTCTGTCTCTCTCTCTTCCTTTTTCTCTTGTCTTTCTCTCTCTCTCTCTCCCTCTATCTCCCTCTCTCTCCCCTCACACACAGATCCAGCTATATGAAACTTTCCGCTCTCCATCCCGCCTCTACCTGGTCCTGGAGTTGGCGACTCAGGGTGATCTTCTCCAGCACATTAACCGAATCTCGGATAAGAAGATGGCGATGGGACTCCAGGAGGGAGAGGCCAAGCGGCTTTTCCACCAACTGGTGGGGGCCGTCTCACACTGTCACACCAAACGCATCGTGCACAGGTACCCGGGGTGGGAGGTCGGCCGGATGCCCAGACTGACCTGCCCCTCCCACATCAAACCCCAGCCCAGCTCCTCCCCCACAACAAACACATTCAGCAGAGATATGAGCGGGGCCTCCCACCGCAGTCAACCCAACACCACCCACAATAACTCCCCAGGACAGTCCAGACGCTCTCTTCCGATTCAACCCTATTCCTAACCCGACTACATCACTCTCTCCATCTCCGCCCTCTTCATCCCAAACCCCTCCATCATACCCCTCCAACAGCAATCCCTCCACCCACAACCCCTTCAATCGCCACCTCCTCCATCCCCACCCCACCTTAAACCTACCCCTAACACATCGACAACCACCCACCTCAGTCTACTCTGCGCTGTACCTGCCCTGGGAGTGTTTGATGGGGACAGTGTAGAGGGAGCTTTACTCTGTATCTAACCCCGTGCTGTACCTGTCCTGGGAGAGTTTAATGGGAACAATGTAGTGGGAGCTTTACTCTGTATCTAACCCCGTGCTGTACCTGTGCTGGGAGTGTTTAATGGGGACAGTGTAGTGGGAGCTTTACTCTGTATCTAACCCCATGCTGTACCTGTCCTAGGAGTGTTTGATGGGTCAGTGTAGAGGGAGCTTTACTCTGTATCTAACCCTGTGCTGTACCTGTCCTGGGAGTGTTTAATGGGACAGTATAGAGGGAGATTTACTCTGGATCGAACCCCGTGCTGTACCTGTCCTGGGAGTGTTTGATGGGGACAGTGTAGAGGGAGCTTTACTCTGTATCTAACCCGTGCTGTACCTGTCCTGGGAGTGTTTGATGGGGACAGTGTAGAGGGAGATTTACTTTATAACTAACCCGTGCTGTATCTGTCCTGGGAGTGTTTGATGGGGTCACTGGGTCACTTGGTCCCTGACGTGTAAATGTTATGTTCACATTGCTGGATTTGCTCAGTTTGAAAAGCATGCCGAGTGGTGAGGATTTAATGTTGGTTTGTAATAGATGCTGAAAAATTCTTTCACAGAGATCTGAAATGTGAAAATATTTTACTCGATGAAAGAGGATCTCTGAAGCTGACAGGTGAGAGACTGTAAGCTAAATAATTGGTTTTATATTGATAAGGAAGGACAGGGTGATTCTGACTGACTGTGACCAGCTGATATCGGCACAATAAGCTAATGAGAATCTCTGAGAGCCTGCACTGTTACGACGATGTACATACAACACCATATTTACAACATAACTCAGCACTGACCCTCCGACAGTGCGGCACTCCCTCAGTACTGACCCTCTGACAGTGCAGCACTCCCTCAGTACTGACCCTCTGACAGTGCAGCACTCCCTCAGTACTGACCCTCCGACAGTGCGGCACTCCCTCAGTACTGACCCTCCGACAGTGCGGCACCCCCTCAGTACTGACCCTCCGACAGTGCAGCACTCCCACAGTACTGACCCTCTGACAGTGCAGCACTCCCTCAGTACTGACCCTCTGATAGTGCAGCACTCCCTCAGTACTGACCCTCCGACAGTGCAGTACTCCCTCAGTACTGACCCTCTGACAGTGCAGCACTCCCTCAGTACTGACCCTCTGACAGTGCAGCACTCCCTCAGTACTGACCCTCTGATAGTGCAGCACTCCCTCAGTACTGACCCTCTGACAGCGCAGCACTCCCTCAGTACTGACCCTCTGACAGTGCGGCACTCCCTCAGTACTGACCCTCTGACAGTGCAGCACTCCCTCAGCACTAACCCTCTGACAGTGCAGCACTCCCTCAGCACTGACCCTCTGACAGTGCAGCACTCCCTCAGTACTGACCCTCCGACAGTGCGGCACTCCCTCAGTACTGACCCTCTGACAGTGCAGCGATCCCTCAGTACTGACCCTCCGACAGTGCAGCTCTCCCTCAGTACTGGCCCTCTGAGAGTGCAGCACTCCCTCAGTACTGACCCTCTGACAGTGCAGCACTCCCTCAGTACTGACCCTCTGATAGTGCGGCACTCCCTCAGTACTGACCCTCCGACAGTGCAGATCTCCCTCAGTACTGACCCTCTGACAGTGTGGCGCTCCCTCAGTACTGACCCTCTGACAGTGCAGCACTCCCTCAGTACTGACCCTCTGACAGTGCAGCACTCCCTCAGTCCTGACCCTCTGACAGTGCAGCACTCCGTCAGTACTGACCCTCCAACAGTGCAGCACTCCCTCAGTACTGACCCTCTGACAGTGCAGCACTCCCTCAGTACTGACCGTCTGACAGTGCAGCAATCCCTCAGTGCTGACCCTCTGACAGTGCAGCACTCCCTCAGTACTGACCCTCTGACGGTGCAGTACTCCGTCAGTACTGACCCTCCAACAGTGCAGCACTCCCTCAGTACTGACCCTCTGACAGTGCAGCACTCCCTCAGTGCTGACCCTCTGACAGTGCAGCACTCCCTCAGCACTGACCCTCCAACAGTGCAGCATTCCCTCAGTACTGACCCTCCGACAGTGCGGGGCTCCCTCAGTACTGACCCTCTGACAGTGCAGCTCTCCCTCAGTACTGACCCTCCGACAGTGCAGCACTCCCTCAGTACTGACCCTCTGACAGTGCAGCACTCCCTCAGTACTGACCCTCTGACAGTGCGGCACTCCCTCAGTACTGACCCTCCGACAGTGCAGATCTCCCTCAGTACTGACCCTCTGACAGTGCGGCGCTCCCTCAGTACTGACCCTCTGACAGTGCAGCACTCCCTCAGTACTGACCCTCTGACAGTGCAGCACTCCCTCAGTCCTGACCCTCTGACAGTGCAGCACTCCCTCAGTACTGACCCTCTGACAGTGCAGCACTCCCTCAGTACTGACCCTCTGACAGTGCAGCACTCCCTCAGTACTGACCCTCTGACAGTGCAGCACTCCCTCAGTACTGACCCTCTGACAGTGCAGCACTCCCTCAGTATTGACCCTCTGACAGTGCAGTACTCCGTCAGTACTGACCCTCCAACAGTGCAGCACTCCCTCAGTACTGACCCTCTGACAGTGCAGCACTCCCTCAGTACTGACCCTCTGACAGTGCAGCACTCCGTCAGTACTGACCCTCCAACAGTGCAGCACTCCCTCAGTACTGACCCTCCAACAGTGCAGCATTCCCTCAGTACTGACCCTCCGACAGTGCGGGGCTCCCTCAGTACTGACTCTCTGACAGTGCAGCACTCCGTCAGTACTGATCCTCCGACAGCGCGGGTCTCCCTCAATACTGACCCTCGGACAGTGCGGGGCTCCCTCAGTACTGACCCTCCAACAGTGCGGCGCTCCCTCAGTACTGATCCTCCGGCAGTGCAGCACTCCCTCAGTACAGATCCTCCGACAGTGCAGCTCTCCCTCAGTACTGACCCTCCGACAGGGCAGCACTCCCTCAGTATTGACCCTCCGACAGTGCAACACTCCCTCAGTACTGACCCTCCGACAGTGCAGCACTCCCTCAGTACTGACCCTCTGACAGTGCGGCGCTCCCTCAGTACTGACCCTCTGACAGTGCGGCGCTCCCTCAGTACTGAGCCTCTGACAGTGCGGTGCTCCTCAGTACTGACCCTCTGACAGTGCAGCACTCCCTCAGTACTGACCCTCTGACAGTGCAGCACTCCCTCAGTACTGACTCTCTGACAGTGCGGCGCTCCCTCAGTACTGACCCTCTGACATTGCGGCACTCCCTCAGTACTGATCCTCCGACAGTGCAGCACTCCCTCAGCACTGACCCTCCGACAGTGCAGCACTCCCTCAGTACTGACCCTCCGACAGTGCAGCACGCCCTCAGTAATAACCCTCCGACGGTGTGGTGCTACCTCAGTCCTGTCTCTCCGACAGTGCAGCACTCCCTCAGTACTGACCCTCCAACAGGGCAGCACTCCCTCAGTACTGACCCTCTGACAGTGCGGCGCTCCCTCAGTACTGACCCTCTGACAGTGCGGCGCTCCCTCAGTACTGACCCTCTGACAGTGCGGTGCTCCCTCAGTACTGACCCTCTGACAGTGCAGCACTCCCTCAGTACTGACCCTCTGACAGTGCAGCACTCCCTCAGTACTGACCCTCTGATAGTGCAGCACTCCGTCAGTACTGACCCTCTGACAGTGCAGCACTCCCTCAGTACTGACCCTCTGATAGTGCGGCACTCCCTCAGTACTGACCCTCTGACAGTGCAGCACTCCCTCAGTACTGACCCTCTGACAGTGCGGCACTCCCTCAGTACTGACCCTCTGACAGTGCAGCACTCCCTCAGCACTAACCCTCTGACAGTGCAGCACTCCCTCAGCACTGACCCTCTGACAGTGCAGCACTCCCTCAGAACTGACCCTCCGACAGTGCGGCACTCCCTCAGTACTGACCCTCTGACAGTGCAGCGCTCCCTCAGTACTGACCCTCTGACAGTGCAGCTCGCCCTCAGTACTGACCCTCTGAGAGTGCAGCACTCCCTCAGTACTGACCCTCTGACAGTGCAGCACTCCCTCAGTACTGACCCTCTGACAGTGCGGCACTCCCTCAGTACTGACCCTCCGACAGTGCAGATCTCCCTCAGTACTGACCCTCTGACAGTGTGGCGCTCCCTCAGTACTGACCCTCTGACAGTGCAGCACTCCCTCAGTACTGACTCTCTGACAGTGCAGCACTCCCTCAGTCCTGACCCTCTGACAGTGCAGCACTCCCTCAGTACTGACCCTCTGACAGTGCAGCACTCCCTCAGTACTGACCCTCTGACAGTGCAGCACTCCCCCAGTACTGACCGTCTGACAGTGCAGCACTCCCTCAGTACTGACCCTCTGACAGTGCAGCACTCCCTCAGTACTGACCCTCTGACAGTGCAGTACTCCATCAGTACTGACCCTCCAACAGTGCAGCACTCCTTCAGTACTGACCCTCTGACAGTGCAGCACTCCCTCAGTACTGACCCTCTGACAGTGCAGCACTCCGTCAGTACTGACCCTCCAACAGTGCAGCACTCCCTCAGTACTGACCCTCCAACAGTGCAGCATTCCCTCAGTACTGACCCTCCGACAGTGCGGGGCTCCCTCAGTACTGACCCTCTGACAGTGCAGCTCTCCCTCAGTACTGACCCTCCGACAGTGCAGCACTCCCTCAGTACTGACCCTCTGACAGTGCAGCACTCCCTCAGTACTGACCCTCTGACAGTGCGGCACTCCCTCAGTACTGACCCTCCGACAGTGCAGATCTCCCTCAGTACTGACCCTCTGACAGTGCGGCGCTCCCTCAGTACTGACTCTCTGACAGTGCAGCACTCCCTCAGTACTGACCCTCTGACAGTGCAGCACTCCCTCAGTCCTGACCCTCTGACAGTGCAGCACTCCCTCAGTACTGACCCTCTGACAGTGCAGCACTCCCTCAGTACTGACCCTCTGACAGTGCAGCACTCCCTCAGTACTGACCCTCTGACAGTGCAGCACTCCCTCAGTACTGACCCTCTGACAGTGCAGCACTCCCTCAGTACTGACCCTCTGACAGTGCAGTACTCCGTCAGTACTGACCCTCCAACAGTGCAGCACTCCCTCAGTACTGACCCTCTGACAGTGCAGCACTCCCTCAGTACTGACCCACTGACAGTGCAGCACTCCGTCAGTACTGACCCTCCAACAGTGCAGCACTCCCTCAGTACTGACCCTCCAACAGTGCAGCATTCCCTCAGTACTGACCCTCCGACAGTGCGGGGCTCCCTCAGTACTGACTCTCTGACAGTGCAGCACTCCGTCAGTACTGATCCTCCGACAGCGCGGGTCTCCCTCAATACTGACCCTCGGACAGTGCGGGGATCCCTCAGTACTGACCCTCCAACAGTGCGGCGCTCCCTCAGTACTGATCCTCCGGCAGTGCAGCTCTCCCTCAGTACTGACCCTCCGACAGGGCAGCACTCCCTCAGTATTGACCCTCCGACAGTGCAACACTCCCTCAGTACTGACCCTCTGACAGTGCAGCACTCCCTCAGTACTGACCCTCTGACAGTGCGGCACTCCCTCAGTACTGACCCTCCGACAGTGCAGATCTCCCTCAGTACTGACCCTCTGACAGTGCGGCGCTCCCTCAGTACTGACCCTCTGACAGTGCAGCACTCCCTCAGCACTAACCCTCTGACAGTGCAGCACTCCCTCAGCACTGACCCTCTGACAGTGCAGCACTCCCTCAGTACTGACCCTCCGACAGTGCGGCACTCCCTCAGTACTGACCCTCTGACAGTGCAGCGATCCCTCAGTACTGACCCTCTGACAGTGCAGCTCTCCCTCAGTACTGGCCCTCTGAGAGTGCAGCACTCCCTCAGTACTGACCCTCTGACAGTGCAGCACTCCCTCAGTACTGACCCTCTGATAGTGCGGCACTCCCTCAGTACTGACCCTCCGACAGTGCAGATCTCCCTCAGTACTGACCCTCTGACAGTGCAGCACTCCCTCAGTACTGACCCTCTGACAGTGCAGCACTCCCTCAGTCCTGACCCTCTGACAGTGCAGCACTCCCTCAGTACTGACCCTCTGACAGTGCAGCACTCCCTCAGTACTGACCCTCTGACAGTGCAGCACTCCCTCAGTACTGACCGTCTGACAGTACAGCAATCCCTCAGTGCTGACCCTTTGACAGTGCAGCACTCCCTCAGTACTGACCCTCTGACGGTGCAGTACTCCGTCAGTACTGACCCTCCAACAGTGCAGCACTCCCTCAGTACTGACCCTCTGACAGTGCAGCACTCCCTCAGTGCTGACCCTCTGACAGTGCAGCACTCCCTCAGCACTGACCCTCCAACAGTGCAGCATTCCCTCAGTACTGACCCTCCGACAGTGCGGGGCTCCCTCAGTACTGACCCTCTGACAGTGCAGCTCTCCCTCAGTACTGACCCTCCGACAGTGCAGCACTCCCTCAGTACTGACCCTCTGACAGTGCAGCACTCCCTCAGTACTGACCCTCTGACAGTGCGGCACTCCCTCAGTACTGACCCTCCGACAGTGCAGATCTCCCTCAGTACTGACCCTCTGACAGTGCGGCGCTCCCTCAGTACTGACCCTCTGACAGTGCAGCACTCCCTCAGTACTGACCCTCTGACAGTGCAGCACTCCCTCAGTCCTGACCCTCTGACAGTGCAGCACTCCCTCAGTACTGACCCTCTGACAGTGCAGCACTCCCTCAGTACTGACCCTCTGACAGTGCAGCACTCCCTCAGTACTGTCCCTCTGACAGTGCAGCACTCCCTCAGTACTGACCCTCTGACAGTGCAGCACTCCCTCAGTATTGACCCTCTGACACTGCAGTACTCCGTCAGTACTGACCCTCCAACAGTGCAGCACTCCCTCAGTACTGACCCTCTGACAGTGCAGCACTCCCTCAGTACTGACCCTCTGACAGTGCAGCACTCCGTCAGTACTGACCCTCCAACAGTGCAGCACTCCCTCAGTACTGACCCTCCAACAGTGCAGCA
Source organism: Isurus oxyrinchus (assembly GCA_026770705.1). Lineage (NCBI taxonomy): Eukaryota > Metazoa > Chordata > Chondrichthyes > Lamniformes > Lamnidae > Isurus > Isurus oxyrinchus. The sequence continues at coordinate 6,620,241 of JANJGN010000003.1, read as the reverse complement.
TTCCCTCAGTACTGACCCTCCGACAGTGCGGGGCTCCCTCAGTACTGACTCTCTGACAGTGCAGCACTCCGTCAGTACTGATCCTCCGACAGCGCGGGTCTCCCTCAATACTGACCCTCGGACAGTGCGGGGCTCCCTCAGTACTGACCCTCCAACAGTGCGGCGTTCCCTCAGTACTGATCCTCCGGCAGTGCAGCACTCCCTCAGTACAGATCCTCCGACAGTGCAGCTCTCCCTCAGTACTGACCCTCCGACAGGGCAGCACTCCCTCAGTATTGACCCTCCGACAGTGCAACACTCCCTCAGTACTGACCCTCCGACAGTGCAGCACTCCCTCAGTACTGACCCTCTGACAGTGCGGCGCTCCCTCAGTACTGACCCTCTGACAGTGCGGCGCTCCCTCAGTACTGACCCTCTGACAGTGCGGTGCTCCTCAGTACTGACCCTCTGACAGTGCAGCACTCCCTCAGTACTGACCCTCTGACAGTGCAGCACTCCCTCAGTACTGACTCTCTGACAGTGCGGCGCTCCCTCAGTACTGACCCTCTGACATTGCGGCACTCCCTCAGTACTGATCCTCCGACAGTGCAGCACTCCCTCAGCACTGACCCTCCGACAGTGCAGCACTCCCTCAGTACTGACCCTCCGACAGTGCAGCACGCCCTCAGTAATAACCCTCCGACGGTGTGGTGCTACCTCAGTCCTGTCTCTCCGACAGTGCAGCACTCCCTCAGTACTGACACTCCGACAGGGCAGCACTCCCTCAGTATTGACCCTCCGACAGTGCAACACTCCCTCAGTACTGACCCTCTGACAGTGCAGCACTCCCTCAGTACTAACCCTCTGACAGTGCGGCGCTCCCTCAGTACTGACCCTCTGACAGTGCGGCGCTCCCTCAGTACTGACCCTCTGACAGTGCGGTGCTCCCTCAGTACTGACCCTCTGACAGTGCAGCACTCCCTCAGTACTGACCCTCTGACAGTGCAGCACTCCCTCAGTACTGACCCTCTGATAGTGCAGCACTCCCTCAGTACTGACCCTCTGACAGTGCAGCACTCCCTCAGTACTGACCCTCTGATAGTGCAGCACTCCCTCAGTACTGACCCTCTGACAGTGCAGCACTCCCTCAGTACTGACCCTCTGACAGTGCGGCACTCCCTCAGTACTGACCCTCTGACAGTGCAGCACTCCCTCAGCACTAACCCTCTGACAGTGCAGCACTCCCTCAGCACTGACCCTCTGACAGTGCAGCACTCCCTCAGTACTGACCCTCCGACAGTGCGGCACTCCCTCAGTACTGACCCTCTGACAGTGCAGCGCTCCCTCAGTACTGACCCTCTGACAGTGCAGCTCGCCCTCAGTACTGACCCTCTGAGAGTGCAGCACTCCCTCAGTACTGACCCTCTGACAGTGCAGCACTCCCTCAGTACTGACCCTCTGACAGTGCGGCACTCCCTCAGTACTGACCCTCCGACAGTGCAGATCTCCCTCAGTACTGACCCTCTGACAGTGTGGCGCTCCCTCAGTACTGACCCTCTGACAGTGCAGCACTCCCTCAGTCCTGACCCTCTGACAGTGCAGCACTCCCTCAGTACTGACCCTCTGACAGTGCAGCACTCCCTCAGTACTGACCCTCTGACAGTGCAGCACTCCCCCAGTACTGACCGTCTGACAGTGCAGCACTCCCTCAGTACTGACCCTCTGACAGTGCAGCACTCCCTCAGTACTGACCCTCTGACAGTGCAGTACTCCATCAGTACTGACCCTCCAACAGTGCAGCACTCCTTCAGTACTGACCCTCTGACAGTGCAGCACTCCCTCAGTACTGACCCTCTGACAGTGCAGCACTCCGTCAGTACTGACCCTCCAACAGTGCAGCACTCCCTCAGTACTGACCCTCCAACAGTGCAGCATTCCCTCAGTACTGACCCTCCGACAGTGCGGGGCTCCCTCAGTACTGACCCTCTGACAGTGCAGCTCTCCCTCAGTACTGACCCTCCGACAGTGCAGCACTCCCTCAGTACTGACCCTCTGACAGTGCAGCACTCCCTCAGTACTGACCCTCTGACAGTGCGGCACTCCCTCAGTACTGACCCTCCGACAGTGCAGATCTCCCTCAGTACTGACCCTCTGACAGTGCGGCGCTCCCTCAGTACTGACTCTCTGACAGTGCAGCACTCCCTCAGTACTGACCCTCTGACAGTGCAGCACTCCCTCAGTCCTGACCCTCTGACAGTGCAGCACTCCCTCAGTACTGACCCTCTGACAGTGCAGCACTCCCTCAGTACTGACCCTCTGACAGTGCAGCACTCCCTCAGTACTGACCCTCTGACAGTGCAGCACTCCCTCAGTACTGACCCTCTGACAGTGCAGCACTCCCTCAGTACTGACCCTCTGACAGTGCAGTACTCCGTCAGTACTGACCCTCCAACAGTGCAGCACTCCCTCAGTACTGACCCTCTGACAGTGCAGCACTCCCTCAGTACTGACCCTCTGACAGTGCAGCACTCCGTCAGTACTGACCCTCCAACAGTGCAGCACTCCCTCAGTACTGACCCTCCAACAGTGCAGCATTCCCTCAGTACTGACCCTCCGACAGTGCGGGGCTCCCTCAGTACTGACTCTCTGACAGTGCAGCACTCCGTCAGTACTGATCCTCCGACAGCGCGGGTCTCCCTCAATACTGACCCTCGGACAGTGCGGGGATCCCTCAGTACTGACCCTCCAACAGTGCGGCGCTCCCTCAGTACTGATCCTCCGGCAGTGCAGCACTCCCTCAGTACTGACCCTCCGACAGGGCAGCACTCCCTCAGTATTGACCCTCCGACAGTGCGGCACTCCCTCAGTACTGACCCTCCGACAGTGCAGATCTCCCTCAGTACTGACCCTCTGACAGTGCGGCGCTCCCTCAGTACTGACTCTCTGACAGTGCAGCACTCCCTCAGTACAGACCCTCTGACAGTGCAGCACTCCCTCAGTCCTGACCCTCTGACAGTGCAGCACTCCCTCAGTACTGACCCTCTGACAGTGCAGCATTCCCTCAGTACTGACCCTCTGACAGTGCAGCACTCCCTCAGTACTGACCCTCTGACAGTGCAGCACTCCCTCAGTACTGACCCTCTGACAGTGCAGTACTCCGTCAGTACTGACCCTCCAACAGTGCAGCACTCCCTCAGTACTGACCCTCTGACAGTGCAGCACTCCCTCAGTACTGACCCTCTGACAGTGCAGCACTCCGTCAGTACTGACCCTCCAACAGTGCAGCACTCCCTCAGTACTGACCCTCCAACAGTGCAGCATTCCCTCAGTACTGACCCTCCGACAGTGCGGGGCTCCCTCAGTACTGACTCTCTGACAGTGCAGCACTCCGTCAGTACTGATCCTCCGACAGCGCGGGTCTCCCTCAATACTGACCCTCGGACAGTGCGGGGATCCCTCAGTACTGACCCTCCAACAGTGCGGCGCTCCCTCAGTACTGATCCTCCGGCAGTGCAGCACTCCCTCAGTACTGACCCTCCGACAGGGCAGCACTCCCTCAGTATTGACCCTCCGACAGTGCAACACTCCCTCAGTACTGACCCTCTGACAGTGCAGCACTCCCTCAGTACTGACCCTCTGACAGTGCGGCGCTCCCTCAGTACTGACCCTCTGACAGTGCGGCGCTCCCTCAGTACTGACCCTCTGACAGTGCGGTGCTCCTCAGTACTGACCCTCTGACAGTGCAGCACTCCCTCAGTACTGACCCTCTGACAGTGCAGCACTCCCTCAGTACTGACTCTCTGACAGTACGGCGCTCCCTCAGTACTGACCCTCTGACAGTGCGGCACTCCCTCAGTACTGATCCTCCGACAGTGCAGCACTCCCTCAGCACTGACCCTCCGACAGTGCAGCACTCCCTCAGTACTGACCCTCCGACAGTGCAGCACGCCCTCAGTAATAACCCTCCGACGGTGTGGTGCTACCTCAGTCCTGTCTCTCCGACAGTGCAGCACTCCCTCAGTACTGACCCTCCGACAGGGCAGCACTCCCTCAGTATTGACCCTCCGACAGTGCAACACTCCCTCAGTACTGACCCTCCGACAGTGCAGCACTCCCTCAGTACTGACCCTCTGACAGTGCGGCGCTCCCTCAGTACTGACCCTCTGACAGTGCGGCGCTCCCTCAGTACTGACCCTCTGACAGTGCGGTGCTCCCTCAGTACTGACCCTCTGACAGTGCAGCACTCCCTCAGTACTGACCCTCTGACAGTGCAGCACTCCCTCAGTACTGACCCTCTGACAGTGCAGCACTCCCTCAGTACTGACCCTCTGACAGTGCGGCGCTCCCTCAGTACTGACCCTCTGACAGTGCGGCACTCCCTCAGTACTGATCCTCCGACAGTGCAGCACTCCCTCAGCACTGACCCTCCGACAGTGCAGCACTCCCTCAGTACTGACCCTCCGACAGTGCAGCACGCCCTCAGTAATAACCCTCCGACGGTGTGGTGCTACCTCAGTCCTGTCTCTCCGACAGTGCAGCACTCCCTCAGTACTGACCCTCTGACAGTGCAGCACTCCCTCAGTACTGACCCTCTGACAGTGCAGCACTCCCTCAGTACTGACCCTCTGACAGTGCAGCACTCCCTCATTACTGACCCTCTGACAGTGCAGCACACCCTCAGTACTGACCCTCTGACAGTGCGGCATTCCCTCAGTACTGACCCTCTGGCAGTGCAGCACTCCTTCAGTACTGACCCTCCGACAACACTGATATTTGGCAGAAGAGACTGAGGAAAACTGTGTGAGAGACATTTGGTCTGTTCCTATCATTTCTGTGATAACTGCCATCCACACTCCAACATGAAACAGTCACAGTGCAACCTCCACACATCTCCCCCCCTCTCCGCCAGTCTGCGTCTGCTCTATGTTTACAGCACAAATGTTCAATGCGACAAGACCCAAGGTCACCTTCCTGCTCTCTCGTCGGTCACTAAGTCAACGTGGAGCTGGGGAGTTTTTTCCCCACTGTCCTGGGTATTATTTAAACCTCAGCAAGTATCAGTAAAGCCCAAATCATCTGGTCATTATCACGTTCCTGTTTGTGGGAGCTTGCTGTGCACAAATTGGCTGTCACGTTTCCTACATTACCACTGTGACTGCATATCAAAATGTTCTTCTGAACTGTAAAGAGTTTCGAGATGTCCTGAGGTGGGGGAAGAAATGCAGGTTCGTTCTCCCTCAGGATGTGAAGGCGTTGGAGAGGGAGCCGAAAAGATTCCCGAGAACAGTTCCAGGGATGAGGAACTTGGGTTATGAAGATCGATTGGAGAAGCTGGGACCATTTTCCTTGGGGAAGAGAAGGCTGACAGGAGATTTGGTGCCGCTTTCCAAACTCATGAGGGGTCCAGGCAGATTAGAGAGGGAGAAACTGTTCCCAGTGATGAAAGGATCAAGAAGCAGAGGGAAGGAGTTTAAAATAACTGGCAAAAGAAGCAAAAGCGAGATAAGGAGAAACTTTTTCACGCAGCGAGTGGTTAGGATCTGGAGTGTGCTGTCTGAGGGTGTGGTGGAGGCAGGTTCAATTGAAGCATTCAAGAAGGGATTAGATTTATCTGAAAAGTAAGAATTGTCAGGGGTTACAGGGGGAGACGGATGAATGGTACTAAGGCAATTGCTCATTCAGAGAGTCAGTGCAGACATTATGGGCCAAATGGGCGCCTCCTGTGCTGTAAAAATTCTGTGAATTCTGCTCTTCTTTAGAATAGTGACTATGGGATCTTTTACATCCAACAGAAAGCACATGGAGTTAATTATATTACATGATGGATGGCAGCTCCAACAGTGCAGCACTCCCTCAGTACTGACCCTCCAACAATGCGGCGCTCCCTCAGTACTGACCCGCCGACAGTGCAGCACTGCTCAGTACTGACCCTCTGACAGTGCAGCACACCCTCAGTACTGACCCTCTGACAGTGCAGCACTCCTCAGTACTGACCCTCCAACAATGCGGTGCTCCCTCAGTACTGACCCGCCGACAGTGCAGCACTGCTCAGTACTGACCCTCTGACAGTGCAGCACTCCTCAGTACTGACCCTCCGACAATGCAGTACTCCTCAGTACTGACCCTCCGACAATGCAGCACTCCCTCAGTACTGACCCTCTGACAGTGCAGCACTCCTCAGTACTGACCCTCCGACAATGCAGCACTCCCTCAGTACTGACCCTCTGACAGTGCAGCACTCCCTCAGTACTGACCCTCTGACAGTGCAGCACACCCTCAGTACTGACCCTCTGACAGTGCAGCACTTCTCAGTACTGACCCTCCGACAGTGCAGCACTCCCTCAGTACTGACCCTCTGACAGTGCAGCACTCCTCAGTACTGACCCTCCAACAGTGCAGCGATCCCTCAGTACTGACCCTCCAACAGTGCAGCACTCCTCAGTACTGACCCTCTGACATTGCAGTGCTCCTTCAGTACTGACCCTCCAACAGTACGCCATTCTCTCAGTACTAACCCTCCGAAAGTGCAGCGCTCCCTCAGTACTGTCCCTCTGACAAAGCATCACTCCCTCAGTGCTGACACACCGACAGTGCGGCACTCCCTCAGTACTGACTCTCTGACAGTGCAGCACTCCCTCAGCACTGACCCTCTGACAGTGCAGCAATCCCTCAGTACTGACCCTCTGACAGTGCGGCGCTCCCTCAGTACTGTCCCTCTGACAGTGTAGCTCTCCCTCAGTGCTGACCCTCTGACAGTGCAGCACTCCCTCAGTACTGACCCTCCAACAATGCGGCGCTCCCTCAGTACTGACCCGCCGACAGTGCAGCACTGCTCAGTACTGACCCTCTGACAGTGCAGCACACCCTCAGTACTGACCCTCTGACAGTGCAGCACTCCTCAGTACTGACCCTCCAACAATGCGGTGCTCCCTCAGTACTGACCCGCCGACAGTGCAGCACTGCTCAGTACTGACCCTCTGACAGTGCAGCACTCCTCAGTACTGACCCTCCGACAATGCAGCACTCCTCAGTACTGACCCTCCGACAATGCAGCACTCCCTCAGTACTGACCCTCTGACAGTGCAGCACTCCTCAGTACTGACCCTCCGACAATGCAGCACTCCCTCAGTACTGACCCTCTGACAGTGCAGCACTCCCTCAGTACTGACCCTCTGACAGTGCAGCACACCCTCAGTACTGACCCTCTGACAGTGCAGCACTTCTCAGTACTGACCCTCCGACAGTGCAGCACTCCCTCAGTACTGACCCTCTGACAGTGCAGCACTCCTCAGTACTGACCCTCCAACAGTGCAGCAATCCCTCAGTACTGACCCTCCAACAGTGCAGCACTCCTCAGTACTGACCCTCTGACATTGCAGTGCTCCTTCAGTACTGACCCTCCAACAGTACGCCATTCTCTCAGTACTAACCCTCCGAAAGTGCAGCGCTCCCTCAGTACTGTCCCTCTGACAAAGCATCACTCCCTCAGTGCTGACACACCGACAGTGCGGCACTCCCTCAGTACTGACTCTCTGACAGTGCAGCACTCCCTCAGCACTGACCCTCTGACAGTGCAGCAATCCCTCAGTACTGACCCTCTGACAGTGCGGCGCTCCCTCAGTACTGTCTCTCTGACAGTGTAGCTCTCCCTCAGTGCTGACCCTCTGACAGTGCAGCACTCCCTCAGTACTGACCCGCTGACAGTGTAGCTCTCCCTCAGTACTGCAATGGGAGATCCAGCCCGGATTTTGTGCTCGAGTCTCTGGAACCTAAACCTACAATCTTCTGATTCTGAGGCAAGAGAGTGAGAGAACAACCCACTGGACCACAGATCGCAGTGATGAGCCTTTTCCAGGCAGCTTTGTTCAACTGTAGATCAGATTCTTGTCCTTCCTTGTCTTTCACCTCTTCAAATCCAACTGTTAGGATGAATCAACTAATCGCCGGCAATTAAAGGCTTTATTTTTCCTTTGTCTTTGGTATGCATGTGTCATTGGCTGGGCCCAGCATTTATTGCCCATCCATAGTCGTCCTTGAGAAGGTGGTGGTGAGCTGCCTTCTGGAACCGCTGCAGTCCATGTGGTGTAGGTACACCCACAGTGCTGTTAGGGAGGGAGTTCCAGGATTTTAAGCCCTCTAAGTTTGAGAAAACTCGATGTGGATCCTAGTAGGCCTGTGTGTGGAATTTAAACTGCCCCTAATTTGACCCTCAGGTAATTCGAGAAGGTCAGTGTGGGAAAAGGGAATTCTGACTGTGTGTTGGGGCCCGGTTTTAACTCTGCGTACCTGAATAGATTTTGTTAAAATCTCATCTGTGTTTTCAGGAATTGGGGAGCTGTGTTCTGCACATGGCTGCAATATAGCTCAAAGCAAAAAAACTGCGGACGCTGGAAATCCAAAACAAAAACAGAATTACCTGGAAAAACTCAGCAGGTCTGGCAGCATCGGCGGAGAAGAAAAGAGTTGACGTTTCGAGTCCTCGTGACCCTTCGACAGAACTTGATTTCGAGTCCAAGAAAGAGTTGAAATATAAGCTGGTTTAAGGTGTGTGTGTGGGGGGGCGGAGAGATAGAGAGAGACAGAGGTGCTTGTGTAGACAAACAAGCAGTGATAGAAGCAGATCAACAAAAGATGTCAGCGACAATGGTACAATAGAACACATAGGTGTTAAAGTTAAAGTTGGTGATATTATCTAAACGAATGTGCTAATTAAGAATGGATGGTAGGGCACTCAAGGTACAGCTCTAGTGGGGGTGGAGGGAGCATAAAAGATTTTAAAATATTTGAAAATAATGGAAATAGGTGGGAAAAGAAAAATCTATATAATTTATAGGGAAAAAAAAGGGAAAAAGGGGGAAACAGAAAGGGGGTGGGGATGGGGAAGGGAGCTCAAGACCTAAAGTTGTTGAATTCAATATTCAGTCCGGAAGGCTGTAAGGTGCCTAGTCGGAAGATGAGGTGTTGTTCCTCCAGTTTGCGTTGGGCTTCACTGGAACAACGCAGCAAGCCAAGGACAGACATGTGGGCAAGAGAGCAGGGTGGAGTGTTAAAATGGCAAGCGACAGGGAGGTTTGGGTCATTCTTGCGGACAGACCGCAGGTGTTCTGCAAAGCGGTCGCCCAGTCTACGCTTGGTCTCTCCAATGTAGAGGAGACCACACTGGGAGCAACGAATGCAGTAGACTAAGTTGGGGGAAATGCAAGTGAAATGCTGCTTCACTTGAAAGGAGTGTTTGGGCCCTTGGACGGTGAGGAGAGAGGAAGTGAAGGGGCAGGTGTTACATCTTTTGCGTGGGCATGGGGTGGTGCCATAGGAGGGGGTTGAGGAGTAGGGGGCGATGGAGGAGTGGACCAGGGTGTCCCGGAGGGAGCGATCCCTACGGAATGCCGATAAGGGGGGTGAAGGGAAGATGTGTTTGGTGGTGGCATCATGCTGGAGTTGGCGGAAATGGCGGAGGATGATCCTTTGAATGCGGAGGCTGGTGGGGTGATAAGTGAGGACAAGGGGGACCCTATCATGTTTCTGGGAGGGAGGAGAAGGCGTGAGGGCGGATGCACGGGAGATGGGCCGGACACGGTTGAGGGCCCTGTCAACGACCGTGGGTGGAAAACCTCAGTTAAGGAAGAAGGAGGACATGTCAGAGGAACCGTTTTTGAAGGTAGCATCATCGGAACAGATGCGACGAAGGCGAAGGAACTGGGAGAATGGGATGGAGTCCTTACAGGAAGCGGGGTGTGAGGAGCTGTAGTCGAGGTAGCTGTGGGAGTCGGTGGGTTTGTAATGGATATTGGTGGACAGTCTATCACCAGAGATTGAGACAGAGAGGTCAAGGAAGGGAAGGGAAGTGTCAGAGATGGACCACGTGAAAATGATGGAGGGGTGGAAGCCCAACGCAAACTGGAGGAGCAACACCTCATCTTCCAACTAGGCACCTTACAGCCTTCCGGTCTGAATATTGAATTCAATAACTTTAGATCGTGAGCTCCCTCCCCCATCCCCACCCCCTTTCTGTTTCCCCCTTTTTCCCTTTTTTTTCCCTATAAATTATATAGATTTTTCTTTTCCCACCTATTTCCATTATTTTTAAATATTTTAAATCTTTTATGCTCCCCCCACCCCCACTAGAGCTGTACCTTGAGTGCCCTACCATCCATTCTTAATTAGCACATTCGTTTAGATAATATCACCAACTTTAACTTTAACACCTATGTGTTCTATTGTACCATTGTCGCTGACATCTTTTGATGATCTGCTTCTATCACTGCTTGTTTGTCTACACAACCACCTCTCTCTCTCTCTCTCTATCTCTCCGCCCCCCACACACACACCTTAAACCAGCTTATATTTCAACTCTTTCTTGGACTCGAAATCAAGTTCTGTCGAAGGGTCATGAGGACTCGAAACATCAACTCTTTTCTTCTCCGCCGATGCTGCCAGACCTGCTGAGTTTTTCCAGGTAATTCTGTTTTTGTTTTGGATTTCCAGCATCCGCAGTTTTGTTTTGTCTTTACATAAATAAAAATACCTGGAAACCTCAGCAGGTCCGACAGCATCTGCAGAGAGGAAGACAGTTAACGTTTCCAGTCCGTATGACTCTTCAACAGAACTAAGGAAAAATAGAAAAGAGGTGAAATATAAGCTGGTTTAAGGGCGGGGGGGGGGGGGGGGGGGGGGGGGGGGGGTGCGGTGGTGGGGGGACAAGAAGAGCTGGATAGAGGGCCAGTGATAGGTGGAGACAACCAAAAGATGTCACAGACAACAGGACAAAGAGGTACCGATTTTGCTTGTGCTGCTTTTCTACCCTTATCCTTAGATAATATCACCACCTTCAACACCTCTTTGTCCTTTTGTCTGTGACAGCTTTTGGTTATCTCCACCTATCACTGACCCTCTATCCAGCTCTTCTTGTCCCCCCCCCCCCAACCCCACCCCCTCCCCTTAAACCATCTTATATTTCACCTCTTTTCTATTTTTCCTTAGTTCTGTTGAAGAGTCATACGGACTGGAAACGTTAACTGTGTTCCTCTCCGCGGATACTGTCGGACCTGCTGAGGTTTCCAGGTATCTTTATTTTTGTTTTGCAATGTAGGTCATCCCGACGACCTTGATGCTGAAAACTGAGTTCATGTCATGGAACTCAACACTGCTCTGTCCTGAAGAATATTGTAGAAAGTATTTGTACAGCGGTTTGCATTACATAACGCCTTTAACTTGGTAAAACATCCTGAGGCGTTTGGCAGCCAGGGCGTAATCAAATGAAACACTGAGCCATGTAAAGAGATTATTAAGTCAGGGTGACCAAAGTCATGGTCAAAGGTATAGGTTTTAAGGAGCATCATAAAGCGGTAGAGAGGTGGAGTGGCATAGCAAGGAAATTCCAGAGCTTGGGGCCTGAAGGAGATGAAGGCATGGCCACCAATAGCAGAACAATTAAAATCAGGGAAGCTCGAGAGACCAGGATTCGGGGAGCACAGAGATCTCGGAGAGTTGTAGGGCCGGAGGAGATTACAGAGATAGGGAGGGGCAAGGTCACGGAGGGATTTGAAAATTTAAAAATCATAGCATTGCCTGACTGGGAGCCGGTGTAGCTCGGCGAGCGCAGGGGTGATGGGATGTTGGAAGCCTTTTTGGAAATTCTATTTGGGGGAGAATGCAAGGAGAGTGCTGGCAGGGGCTTGGTCTCTGTTACACCCCCAGCCCAGTAAGGGGCAATGCATAGGAATGTTAGACAGGGGTTGGGGGGTCATGATGAATAGGAACCAATCAACACCCGGTCGTGTTGAATTTCATCCCCATTAACTTTCACTGTCTTTCTCCGGGATCGTGTTGTGTCAGCCGTGAGGATTCCATTACAGGGATCCCTCTCAACAGCCAATAACCTCGCCCCATCCCATCCACCCCAACAGCCAATAACCTCGCCCCACCCCATCCACCCCAACAGCCAACACCCACCCCATCTATCCCAACAGCCAATAACATCACCCCTCCCCATCCTTCCCCACAGCCAATAACATCGCCCCTCCACAACCACCCCAACAGCCAATAACATCGTCCCTCCCCATCCACCCCAACAGCCAATAACATCACCTCTCCCCATCCCTCATAACAGCCAATAACATCGCCCCTCCACAACCACCCCAACAGCCAATAACATCGTACCTCCCCATCCCTCCCAACAACCAATAACATCACACCAAACCATCCACCCCAACAGCCAATAACATCGCCCCTCCCCATCCACCCTAACAGCCAATAACATCACCCCTCCCCATCCACCCCATGATCCTGCTCCCCACTCCTGACTCTGTCTCCCCCCTCCCCACCAGATCCTGAACCCCCCACCAACCTGCCTGATCCTAATCCCCCCTCCCCACCAACCCACCTGATCCTGATCCCCCCACCCCCTCCCCCACCAACCTGCCTGATCCTGTCCCCCCCACCCCCCTCCCCACCAGATCCTGTTCGCCCCACCCCCCACCAACCCACCCGGTCCTGTGGGTAATTGATTTCCGGTTGTCACTCCTCAGATTTCGGCTTGGCCACCAGATGCAGGAAGAACAGTCTGATGAGCACCTTCTGTGGCTCGATGCCGTACACAGCACCAGAGATCCTCCAAGGCCAGAGGTACAAGGGAGAACACGCAGACATATGGAGCATGTAAGAGCAGAGAAACACATCCCAACTTAATTGTTCCTTAATCCCTGATATTCCACTGTTCTCTCTCTCTCTCTCTCTCTCTGCAACATCTGTAGTTTCTGGTTTCCCCTGACCTTGTCACCCGCAGAATTGGCTGTTGAATGTTTGAAAACTCTCCTGTCCCACACTGAAGTGTTTCTACCTTGTGCCATGACAGTGCGTTCAGTTTACGTATTGTTCTCTCTCTTCCCCCTCTCCCAGGGGTGTCATCCTATACGCAATGGTTACTGGAAAACTTCCATTTACTGAATTCCAACCTGGTAAACTGCTAGAGGAGATAAAAAGTGGCGTACTTTACCATGAGCGTTTGTCAACAGGTAACTACCTCCCTGCTTAAACCCTTTGATTATTTTAAATGGACCAGTCAGTCTTTTGTGGCATTGCCCAATGGGGAGCTCCGGCTAAAGGGTGGGGGAGAATAGGGGTTAATTCTCCCTCTCTATTGCGGTAACTTTTGGTAGAAACATCATTCACAGGGAAATTCGCAGGGGAGGTGGGGGTTAGTGTTTTAATTGAATCCCTCCTTGCTATTTCCATCATTAATTCCTTTGCATTTTTAATGGAAATTGTCTATGTGAACACGTCACGGTGTAATTACAGACGCCTACCAGTGGCGGTGCTGCATTGCCTGTAGAGGCAGGAAGCTGTAATTAGACTGTGACCAGTTCACTTAATTCAATCTCAGGGTGTGGACATTGCTGGAAAGATCAGGTCAGGATGGCAGTTTTTGCTCCCTAAAGGACATTTGTGAACCTGTTGGGATTTTACCCTCCGGAGCTGCTGACCCAATGTTAATGCGGCCGTGGCTCAAGAAATGTGAACAATTAGCTGGAGAACTTCCCAGTCCCCCTTTACCCTAGGGGGTCTAATATTCCCCTGTGGATGGTTTATTATGTTTTTAAGTATAAACAGTCACTTGTTAGTACAGAACTTGAATATCACTGAAAACAGAGACGTGCTGTCCAATCTTTTCATCTTGCACTCATCAGGACAAACACAAGAATGCCAAATTTCAAACAATCACAATAATATACGCTACAGGAGAAAAAGGTGCTGATTGGTTGGCAAGTCGACTCTGATTGGCTGAGGCAGTGCCATGGAGAATGCAATGGCAAACTATGGGCTCCCCAAGCTCTCAGATAATACAATAAAAGGTGCAAGGCTTGAACATATTCCTTCTGTTTGCAGAGAACGGGTCCCTGGGTATGATTGTATGTTGCTGAAAGCCGGTGTAAATGAAAGATGAGCTTCACTGATTTTCTTCACTAAAGTGTTTTGTTTTGAGTTTTTGTTTCTTTAGGGTTTGCCTGTTAGCCTAAGATTGCTACCATAGGCTGTTATTCGTAAAAAACATTCTTGTTTATCTACAGATCTGTGTACATTTCAATACAAGGTTGTATTTCCGCTTCCCACTAGATCTCACTTACTTAATCATGTGATGTTGCATCATAGTTACACCAGTATCAGGTGCCCCGATCTTAACTCTTTACATAAAGGATATTAGGACATTTTTACAGTAGTCAACGATAGTTGTCATGGTCACCACTAGCTTTATATTCCAGAGTTTATTAACTGAATTTAAATTCCACCAGTTGCCATTTGAACCCTTGATCCAGAGCATTAGCCTGGGCCTCTGCATTACTAGTGACATTACCATTATACCACTGTCTTCACCCTATGGTCTCCCCCATTGCAAGGACCACCCCACTAATAACTAACGGGTGCGGGAGGCTTAATTTGGACCAGCAGCCAGGTGCAGCAAGATGTGAAGGAGTCTGTCCTAGAGGAAGGTTATGAGATGGGAATGAAAGTGCAGAATACGCAGTCTACCATGGATGGAAGACAAAGATACGATCAAAGATGACATCCCTTCAGGTCTTTTGAATGCTTAAGTTGCTGCTGTTTGGAAGTGCGTGGGATTGTGTGGCCATGGCTCTCTGTACCCTGGACAACCCAAAGCTCTGCTAACCTCATCTGTTGCTGTACTGTGGTCAGCAACGTGTTGAACAGGGCATCTGTGACCTGAGCTGCCCAAGACTCACCACGTCTCCTGCGGATTATTAGAGACAAACTATCATTGAAGATACAAGTCTAGAAGCAAATAACTAGGGCGAATTGAAAGTATTTACCTCCTTGGTGAGACAGTCTGCACACACAGTTGCCCAGTGACTGGACCACTCATGGTAGACACAGAACCTGTCAACATCTATGGAATTCATTGCCACAGAAGGCTGTGGAGGCCAGGTCATTGAGTGTATTTAAGACCGAGATAGATAGGTTCTTGATTGGTAAGGGGATCAAAGGTTACGGGGAGAAGGCGGGAGAATGGGGTTGAGAAACTTATCAGCCATGATTGAATGGCGGAGCAGACTCGATGGACTGAATGGCCTAATTTCTGCTCCTATGTCTTCTGGTCTTAACATAGGAACAGGAGGAGGCCATTCAGGCCCTTGAGTCTCTTCTGTCATTTTAATCAATTGTGGTTGATCTGTATCTCAACCCCATTTACCCACTTTTGCTCCATATTCTGATACCCTAACTCAACAGCATCCCAGCATCAGGGGAGAGAGTTCCAAATTTCTACGACTCTTTCTGTGGAAGAAGCGCAGTTGACTTGTTTGAAATTTGGCATTTCTTGTGCTTGTCGTAATGATGAAATGCTTCAGCAACTAGTCTCTCTTTTCGACAAGATCCTATTTCTGTACCAACAGTTAAACCGATTTCCTTCATTCACCCTCTCTCCCCAACTGTCACTCTCTCTCCAGCAGCTGATAGTAAAGCAAACTGGAGGTCCCAGAAGACTGGCCCTCTTCTGAATTGCGAGGACTCCCAACTTTTCCTCATGAGAGAAGGAAAAGAAAAACCAGACGGAAAAATCCCCTCAAAACCCAGAACAGGAAATTTCCTGGACCAAATGTGTTTGTTTTGTATCTTCACATTACATTATTTTTCCCCCTTTGGGGAACAATGGGAAAGTGTGGGGTGAATTTCAATGTGTCTGAACCATATTGTGAATATCTTCTGTGGCTGACAAGACCTGGGTGGGGCTTGAACCTCGAGTTTCTGGCTCAAGGGCCACAATTCCTCCATGGACTGAGTGTGATCTATAAAGATGGTGACTTTGTATACAATGTGATCTTAGCTCCACTCTGGAACCAATCCAGCTCCCTCTTCAAAACAGAGATTCGAGGCACTTCCAGAGATCCTCTCTGGAAAATCACTAACATCTATTTATGCTTCTGCATAGTTTCAATGCGTGTTACCTGGTTCTCCCCCAAACTGGAATAATCTGTCAATAGCAATCTAGCTTTCCCATTATTTTATGGACCTCTGTCAGGTCATCTCTAAGCTGGTCTATTAGACCTTGAGTCTACATGAGTAACTGAGGATCTTTAAGTGAGGGCACGTTCTGAAAGCGCTCTGCTCCAACCCACCATGTGAAAGGATCAAACTGGACACGGTGCTCCAGACACAGTCTAAGCCGAGGTCTTGGATAGTGTACATCAACTTGTACTGAATGAATCTGTAAGTACATCCCAGTTTGCTCTCACCTACCACTGAATGAAGGAGATGCTGTGCTAACAAATAAAGTTAACACAGCTGAGATGTGGACATAACTGGCAAGGCCAGTACTTTTGACCATTCCTAATTGCATTTGAACTGAAGGCCACTTCAGGGGACAGTTAAGAGCCAACCATGTTGCTGTGGGTCTGGAGTCACATGTAGGCCAGACCAGGTAAGGACAGCAGATTTCCTTCCCTAAAGGACATTAGCAAACCAGATGGGTTTTTACGATAATCATTTCATGGTCAACATCATCATTACTGATAAAATCAAAGAAAACTGCGGATGCTGGAAATCCAAAACAAAAACAGAATGCTGCCAGACCTGCTGAGTTTTTCCAGGTAATTCTGTTATCATCATTACTGAGATGAGTTTTCATTTCCAGGTTTGTCAATTGAATTTAAATTCCACCAGCTGCCCTGGTGAGATTTGAACCTGTGTGCTCAGAGCATGACCCCGATTACTAGTCCAGTGACATTACCACTATGCCACCACCTCCCCAATCAAAGACTTATTATTTGGGTCAAGAGGACTCGAAACGTCAACTCTTTTCTTCTCCGCCGATGCTGCCAGACCTGCTGAGTTTTTCCAGGTAATTCTGTTTTTGTTTTGGATTTCCAGCATCCGCAGTTTTTTTGTTTTTATTACTTATTATTTATTGATGGTTCTAAAGTGTTTCCTTTCTGGATTGCTTGACAAAGCCTGCCAAGATCTGATCAGTAAGATGCTACAGTGGAACCCGTCAGCCCGTCTTGCACTCAGTGAGATCCGCACACATCCCTGGATGCTGCCTGCCACATCCTTCCTCTTCCAGAAGGTCAGAGTCTTCGTGGCCGCTTCCTCAGAGAAGGAGCGACACAAAGAAACAACTGCCAAAGGTTTGCACGTTTGCTTTCTACTCTCACTGCTCAAATGAAGCCGGCTTGCCTCTGTGCTCAATGACCCACATCTGGCAACGCCTCCAATCTAAAATTCTCATCCTACTGTTTCTAGTTCCTCCATGGCCTCGCTCTTCTCCATCTCTCTAACCTGCCCAGCATTGTTTCCCTCGAAACCGCCTATTTCCACCTCCCTAACATTGCCTGACTTCACTTGTCGCAGCTCATCCGCTGTCAAAACCCTCACCTATGCCTTTGTTACCTCTAGACTTGACTATTCCAACGCGGTCCCGACTGCTCTCCCACATCCTACCTTCCATAAACCTGAGGTCAACCAAAACTCTGCTGTCTGTGTCTTAACTCGCACCCGGTCCCATTCCCCTATCACCCCTGTGCTCACTGACCTATATTGGCTCCCGGTTAAGCAACGTCTTGATTTTAAAATTCTTGTCCTTGCTTTCAAATCCCTCTAACAACCCTGTGAGACATCTGTGCTCCTCTAATTCTGGTCTCGAGCATCCCCGATTTTAATCCCTCTACTATTGGTGGCCGTGCCTTCTTTAGCCTAGGCCCCAAGCTCTGAAATTCCCTCCCTACGCCTCTCCCTCACCTTCCTCCTTTAAGACTCTCCTTAAAACCTACCTCTTTGACCAAGCTTTTGACTTGACCTAATATCTCCTTATGTAACGCAGTGTTGTATTTTGTTTTATAATGTTTCTGTGAAGCCCCTTGGGACATTTCATGACATTAGAGATGCTATATAAATATAAATTGTTGTTGAGACATCTGTGCTCCCCTAATTAAGGCCTCAAGCACCCCCAATTTTAACCGCGTTATCATTGGCGGCTGTGTCTTCAGCTGCGAAGGCTCTGAGCTCCAGAATCCCGATTCCTCTCTTTTCTCCTTTAAGACGCTCCTGAAAAATCTACCTTTTTAAAACCTGGCTCATTATTTCCTTTCTGGGCTCTGGAGGCCCATTTGAATAGGATAAAAACTTTTAGAAATTGAGGTGTTGCCAAATCGGGAGCTAGTGTAGGTCAGTGAACACAGGGTGGTGGGTGATCGGGACTTGGTGCTAGTTAGGACAAACCACCAGTAGAGTTTTGGGAATTGGGGACAGCTTTGTTCTCTGAGAATCTGTGAGCTTCACGGTCACTTTTACCATGTACCAGCTATTTAATCGTTCCCAGCAGCCATCCCTGAATAATGAGAAGCTGGAAGCCAGTCTTGATCTCCCAATAGCAGAGTGGCTGACAGAGTTACTCACTTGTAGAGCTCCTGATCTCAATCTGAATCCAGTGTACATGCAAATGGACATCGGGTGCAGACAGGATGAGAACATAAGAAATAGGAGGAGTCGTAGGCCATTTGGCCCCTTGAGCCAGCTCTGCCAGTCAATAAGATTGTGGCTGATCTGATTGTGGCCTTAACTCCACTCTCCTGTCTGCCCCCCAGAAGCCTTGACTCCCTTGTTAATCAAAAATCTGTCTAACTCAGCCTTGAGTATATTCAATGACCCAGCCTCCACTGCTCACTGTGGAAGAGAATTCCAAAGACTAACAACCCTCTGCAGGAAGAAGTTCCTCCTCATCTCTGCATTAAATGGGAGGCCCCTTATTTTGAAACTGTACCTCCTAGTTCTAGATACCCCTGTGAGGGGTAACATCCTCTCAGTATCTACCCTGACCAACACAAAGCGGCAGACAATGTGTGGGCCCTTGGGCGAGACACAACAGCATGAGTGGGGTCCTCTGACAGTGCCCTGTAGTGAGTCAGTATCTTCAGCAGAGAAACTGCTGGTGGAAGAGAGTGGAGAGGAGGAGAGCTGGGCTAATACTGTAACTGCCTTAGAGTGCAGTAATTAACAGCAGCAAGTGCAGATTAACACCACACTTTTCTGATTTTCTTATAGAAGATTTAACGTAAACAGCAAAACACTTGGGAGGGAGGTTATTGAAACATAACAGCACAGAGGAAAGCCATTTGGGCCATCGTGCCTGTGCTGGCTGTTTGAGAGAGCTATCCAGTTAATCTCACCGCCCCCCCCCAGTCTGGATTGGAAATTTTTTTTTTTTTTAAATAACAGTTGTTGAATTCACTGGAGGCAGATTCAATGGTAATTGTCAAAAGTGAATTTGATAAATATTTGAAGTGAAAATTGTTTGCAGGGATATGGGGTTAGGGCAAGGGAGTGCGACAGAGAACTGGGTCGAACAGCCTCTGTCTGACAGCCCCCAGAACAGTGGAAATTCCACCACAGAGGGTATAACAGAGTATTTATGAGAATGTAAATTACTCCCCTTTCTTGGATTCTTCTGGACCTCAATCACCTCCATCTAGTCCAACGAGAGAGTAATTGGTTGGGTGGTAGAGCTGCCAAGGGGAATTCCCTCTTGCACTGGAAGCATCAGACCTCCATTTCCCCTACAGCGGCACAGTTCAGAGCTGTGAACCGAGAACCAAGAACGTGGGCCAGCCCTCGAACACCTCTGCAAGCCGATACACTGCAGGCTACTCAAATCAATATCCAATACCACTCCTACTGCCCAACGTTACCTCCTACCCAGTTTATTTTCACCAAGCTTTAATGACCTCAGAATGGGCCAAAGCGATTTACCAGTAATGAAGAACTTTGGTAATCAGGGAGTGCGCATGAGCCAATTTGCACTCAGCAAGCTCGCATGAACAACAATGAGGAAAACTGACCTGCTCAACTTCAAATTAGTGTCATAGCACGTTTTATGTGGCAGCTTGGGACTCAGTCTGGAAGGTGGCACCACCAACACTGCAGCACTAACTCAGTACTGCACTGGAGTGTCAGCCTTGTTCACATGTGGAAGTTTAACACTATAAGGGGTGTCAGGGATAAGTCACAGGATTAATATTGTGCCAGTAAGCAGACAGGAGCTTGGAAAGGTGCTAATGCCCCTAGTTTGAGGTTGGAAAGTAACTTGCTCCCAGTGGGCTGCTCTGAGGTGGACAAGGACGGTTCAGAATGGCTCCACACCACCTCCTCCGAAATGGAAACACCCAACTTGGCCCAGACTCTCCTCCACCTCCCGCCTCACCTTTGCTTCCCCAAAATAATGGCAAATATTGCAAACTCTATAAGGGAATGACTGCCTTTTATTAGCAGAGTGCCAAGAGCCAGAACATCATCACCTCCCTCTGTAACAGAGGCCATCATTTGCTTTAATTGCCCTTTGGGGTGTGGGCTTCGCTGGCTGGGCCAGCATTTATTGCCCATCCCTAGCTGCCCTTGAGAAGGTGGTGGTGAGCTGCCTTCTTGAACCGCTACAGACCATGTGGTGTAGGTACACCCACAGTGCTGTTAGGGAGGGAGTTCCAGGATTTGTAGCCAGCGACAGTGAAGGAACGGCGATATATTTCCAAGTCAGGATGGTGAGTGGCTTGGAGGGGAACTTCCAGGTGGTGGTGTTCCCCATCTATCTGCTGTCCTTGTCCTTCTAGATGGTAGTGGCCATGGGTTGGGACCTTGGTGAGTTGCTGCAGTGGTACACACTGCTGCCACCGTGAGTCAGCGGTGGAGGGGTGCGGATGTCTTAATCTGAATGAAAGGGGCATACTGATTTGCTTCTGTTACAAAAAGATTTTTGTCCCTGTAGGAGGAGGAAATGGTCCCGTGTCAAGAAGCCCAAAGGGGAAGAAAGTTCTTATTATCTGTGATTCGAACGCGAGCAAGCTGAAACACAAACTGGCGGCCGCTAGGCAGGACTGTCCCGGTAGCAGTTCACCCCAGGAAGGGCAGGCCCAGCCCACGTGCCCTCTGACTCACAATCACCCGCCCAGGGGCACCAACAAACCAGTCAATCTCTTCACCATCATGCCAAGACCGCCGACAGCTGCCAAACCCGCTGGCAACTTTAAGAGACCCTCCTCGGCCTCTAGGCCGAACCCGCGTGTGGCCAGGACACTGCCGGACTCACAGGAAGGTGCCCGCTGTATGCGCATCTCCAAGTCCAGCCAGCGGATCAACCCAACAGCAGAGTACCTTCCGCGGCGGCTGAAAGGATTCTAGGGCGGGAGCTTCTCCAGAATCCGCGTCCTTTCCCTCTTTGATTAGTTTTAAATGAATCCACTGGCATTTACCAATTCTTGTATGAAGAGAAGTTGATCAATAAATGGCAGCCAGTCCGGTGCCAAAGAACAGATTTCATTTACAGCTTCAGCAGGTAGCCTCACACTCCCTAGAGCCTACAGCAACCTCCTCCCAGCTTAATACTTCTCTGTCTGTAACCCTGAATTGATGTGCACGCTCCATTGTCTGTAATGGGTGAGTTTGTGTAGATAGGATGGACCTCCTATACAGCGATGGGCAGTATTAAATAGGCACGAGTATTGACAAGACGGCAAATAGCTTTATTTAAACTGCAGTCAATGATTAGCATACACTGTAACCACTTATAGGGGATAAGGGTTTGAGCACACAAGAGGTAACTTAAGGAAGGATATTCAGGAGGGAAGGTTACTTAATGAGGGATATACCGGGATTGGAAGCAGTTCAGAGAAGGTTCACTTGGCTGATTCCTGGGATGAAGGTGTCTTAGGAGGAAAAGTTGAGCAAGTTGGACCTAGAGTTGAGAGGAATGAGAGGCGCTGTTGTTGTAACAAGATTCTGAGGGGGCGTGACAGGGTCGATGCTGGGAGGATCTTTCCCCTCGTGGGGAAGCCTAGTAATAGGGGGAACAGTTTAAAAGTAAAGAGTCTCCCATTTACGATGGAGACAAGGAGGAGTGATACAAATACGAAACATTTCTTGCAGTAGGGTTAAGGTGCTCTCTGCCCAGCCCTGTCCCCTGAAGGTTCAGGAGAGATTGTACTGCCCAGGATCTTGAGGGGACTAGATGCTGAGGGGATGCTTCCCCTTGTTGGGGAATCTAGAATTATGGGGCACAGTTTAAAAATTAGGGGTCTCCCCTTTCAGACCAAGATGAGAGGAATTTTATCCCTCAGAGGGTTGTTAGTCTGTGGAACTCTCTTCCCCAGAAAGCAGTGGAGGGTGGGTCAAAGGATAGATTCAAGGCAGAGTTAGACAGATTTTTAATTGACAAGGGAGTCGAGGGTTATAGAGGGCAGACTGGAAAATGGAGCTCAAGCCACGTCAGATCAGCCATGATCCTATTGAACTGCGCAGCAGGCTTGAGGGTGTTGAATGGCCTAGTGTGGCTCCTATTTCTCATGTAACCAAATATGAAGCAGGTGCTTTCATTGGTTAGGCTTTCATCTACTTTTCATTCAGGGCAGGTTAATGAGGTGTCAGCCTGTGTGTGCAAACACAGCTGTTTGTACACAAAATAAACTGAACTCTTAAGGCACTACAACTGGCAAAGTGGTCTTAATCACGGGCATGTTAGGTGGTAGGGTCTGCCGTTCCCATGATGTTTCTGAAGAGTTTGAAACAGATACAAACAGCAAATCCTTTTAATCAGCTACAGATGTCAAACTTAAAACCATGTCTTTCTGTTTTATTTGGGCGGCTGGAGTGGGGAAGGGGTAGGGAGAGAGAGAGTTAATCACCAGCCATTGTTGGAGGAGCAAATTTTGCTCATGTGTTTCTCAGTAAAGACACTAGGAGGTGCTCATACACAGGAGCCATGTTCCTCACCCCTCACATCCTTCATTCTTTACTGGGCTTGGTGGTGGGGGGGTGGGTGCAGGGAGAAAGGGTTTTACACTGTTACTGGCAGCACAGCTGTGATCAAATTGGTTAAACCAATCTCATGCACCCACGTGCTGCCAGTCTGCGTGTCACCTGTCAGTTAAAGGGAAGAGACAGACTGCTTAAAATACAACAGAAAAACAAGCTTACATTCCTGTGGCATCTTTCATGACCTCAGGAGATCCCGAAGCACTTTGCAGCCAGTTAAATATTTTTTTTGAAGTGTGGTCATTGTTGGAACGAAGAAGTCTGACAACCAATTTTCACAGTAAGATCCCACAAACAGCAACGATCAAACAAGCTGCTCTTTGTGATATTGATTGAGGGATAAATGTCGGTCAGGACACTGGGGGAGAACTCTCCTGCTCTTCTTCAGATCGTGCCATGGAGATATTTTACATCCACCTGAGAGGACATGTTTAAATCAAAAGATGCACTGCTGACGGTGCAGAATTCCCTCAGTACTACACAGGCAGCAACAGCCTAGATTATGTGCTCAACTCTCTGGAGTGAGTTTTGAACACATCCTCTGACTAAGCTACAGACTGAGCCAGAGCTGACAAAGAATTGGAACGAGAATGGGATGGATGGGAGGGAGAGCAAAGCCCATTGCCACCCCTTCGAAGAGTTCAGACTGGTATACTCACAGGATAGTGCGGGGATGTGTGTGGCACTGGAGACACACAGCATTGTAGTTACAGGGCAGTCCAGAGGTGGAGGTGAGGTGACTCCATCCATGAGAGCCATGAGGATTGGGAGACAAATGGGATTGTCCTTGAAATGAACTGGGGACAAGCCTCCATACCCAGATATCTCCCTTTGTTGAATAAATTCCCTTCTTTCCCTTCCAAAATTTCCACACACACACACAAACATACTGTACTCCCAAGGGAAGGGACCAAACAGTGAGTCCTCCCAATCCTGGATCAGTGTTGAAGAGGTGCCGGAGGTGATCTGATAGGGAATTCCCTATTGGGAGGGGAGGGGGGGGGGGGGGGGGGGGGGGGGGGAGGAGGAGAGGGAGAGAGAGTAGGGCTGCTACTCTTTGCCAATTCATTCACATTGGGAAGATTGGAGAAGGACTGGTGTGATCCCGCACACTACCGTGAGTGACCACGTCGCTTTGCAAAACCACTTACAAAACAGCGAATGAAAGATCACACAGCTCTTCCGATGTGGCTCTGTAAATGGTAGACACTTGGACCCGGCCACTACATCACCTCTCCAGTCCCTCTGGGCTTTCCCTTCGCGCTCTGCGCCCGCGTTCTCTCTCCCCCACCCTGTTCTTCAACAATTCTTCTTTTTCCTTTGCAATCCGTTGCTGTTCTTCCTCATCCTGCATCTTCAGCTTCCCTTCGATCTCCTCGGGAATCTCCACCTCCAGCAGGTTCTCCATTCCGGCCTCAGGCTCATCAGAGATCAGCACCTGGGTAAAGGGATCACAACCATCTGGTGTTAAGCAGGATCCTGTGGTGTATTTTTTAAACACTGTCTCTTGCCAACGCAATATGGCCATGCTGGATGGCCACTGATACTCAGCTCTGCATGCACACTCGTCCGAGCATGATGTCAACCTGCAGCCTGGAACTCAAGAGTGGCAGAACGGAGAAGCAAGAATTTGCAAATGGGAAACTAAAATCTTCTCCTACAGTCCACTTACGTTACTGGGATAGTGAGACAGAGTTTAGAAACACCCAACATCATGATTGCAGTAAAATATCCCACAAGGAAAAGATTTTAGTTTCCTGTCTGTAAGTCCTTCCCTTCTAACTCCCTGTAAAAGGAGTTTCCAAAATTCATCGCTCAGTACAGGATGGAAATTCACAACATTCTCTCCTCCTGCTGCCAGTGACCTGCTGCATGTTGTCCCCTATACCAATGGCGGCCACTAACCCCGGCCTCTCATCAGTTTATAAATATGCACACATGGCATTGGCAGCAAACGCAACGTTTTTAAAATTCTTTCATGGGATGTGAGCATCACAGGCTAGGCCAGCATTTATTGCCTTTTAGGTGGTGGTGAGCTGCCTTCTTGAACCACTGCAGTCCATGTGGTATAGGTACACCCACAGTGCTGTTAGGGAGAGTGCTCCGGGAGTTTGATCCAGTGACAGTGAAGGAATGGCGTATTATTTCCAAGTCAGGATGGTGAGTGGCTTGGTGGGGAACTTTCAGGTGGTGGTGTTCCCGTGTGTCTGCTGCCTTTGTCCTCCCAGGTAGCAGAGGTCATGGGTCACAGTGCATCTTGTAGATAGTATGCACTGCTGCCACAGTGGGGGAGGGAATGAATGTTGAAGGTGATGGATGGGGTTTCCAATCAAATGGGCTGCTTTTTCCTGGATGGTGTCGAGCTTCTTGAGTGTTGTGGGAGCTGCACTCTCCCAGGCAAGTGGAGAATATTCCATCACCCCTGACTTGTGCCTTGGAGATGATGGACAGGCTTTGGGGGATCAGTGGGTGAGTTACTCTCTGCAGAATTCCCAGCCTCTGACCAGCTTTGTAGCCACAGTACATGGTTAAGTCCAGTTCAATTCTGATCAATGCTAAGCCCCAGGATGTTGATAGTGAATGTTGACAGAATTAATTAATGATCTCAAAGTGAAAGTGCACCCAGGTAGCAGGGTCTTAGAAGAAGTGACTAGTGAGAGTTGATACCTTGGTTTTAATTTTCCAAAATTTCCTAGATTCGGGAAGGGATCCATTAGATTGGAAAATAGCAAATGTAACTTGTTTATTCATGGGGGGTGGGGGAAGGAGACTGAAAGCAGGAAACTACAGATGTTAGCATAACATCTGTCAGAGGGAAAATGTTAAAAGCTATTATTAAAGATGTTATAGAAGGGTACTTAGAAAAGTTCAAGGTAATCAGGCAGAGTCAACATGGTTTTGTGAAAGGGAAATCATGTTTGACTAATTTATTGGAGTTCTTTGAACGTGAGCCCTTATCCACATGTGCTGGATATAGGGGAACTAGCAGATGTACTGTACTTAGGCTTCCAGAAGGCATTTGATAAAGTGCCACATCAAAAACTCATGGTGTAGGGGGTAACATATTGGCATGGACAGGCTATTGGCTAGCTAACAGGAAGCAGAGAGTAGGCAAAAACGGGTCTTTTTCTGGTTGACAAGATGTAATGAGTGGTGTGTCACAGGGATCAGTGCTGGGACCTACCTCAGCTTTTTACAATTTATATAAACGATTTGGATGAAGGGACCAAAGGTATAGTTGCTAAATTTGCCGATGAAAAAGATAGGTAGGAAAGTAAGTTGTGAAGAGGACATAAGGAGGCAACAAATGGACAGAGAAAGGTTAAATGAGTGAGAAAAGATCTGGGAAATGGAGTATATCATGTGGGCAAATGTGAAATTCTCCATTTTAGCAGGAAGAATATAAAGGATACAGATTATGTAAATGGTGAAAGATTGCAGAGCTCTGAGGTGCAGAGGGATCTGGGTGACCTAGTGCATGAATCACAAAAGGCTAGTATGTAGGTACAGCAAGTAATTAAGAGAGTTAATAGAATGTTATTGTTGATTGTGAGGGAAATTGAATACAAAAGTAGGGAGGTTATGCTTCAGTTGTGGTCTCATCAATGCCCTGTATATCTGGAGTATTGTGTACAGTATTGGTCTCCTTAATTAAGGAAAGATGTAACTGCATTAGCAGTTCAGAGAAGGTTTACTAGACTAATAACAGGAATGGACTGGTTTTCTTGGAAAAGGTGGACTTGTATCCACTGGAGTTTAGAAAAGTAAGAGGAACTTCATTGAAACACATGAGATCCTGAAGGGACTTGACAGGGTGAATGTGGAGAGGATGTTTCCTCTTGTGGGAAAATCTGGAACTGGGGGGTCATTGTTTAAAAATAAGGGCTCGCCCATTTAAAATAGAGATGAGGAGAATTTTTTTCTCTCAGAGTTGAGAGTCTTTGGAACTCTTTTCCTGAAAAGGTGGTGGAAGCAGAGTCTTTGAATATTTTTAAGGCAGAGCTGGACAGATTCTTGATAAACAAGGCAGTGGAAGGTAATCGGGGGTAGGCAGGAATGTGAGGTTGAGGTTACAATCAGATCAGCCATGATCTTATTGAATGGCGGAGCAATCTCGAGGGGCTGAGTGGCCTACTCCTGCTCCTAATTCGTATGTATGTTCATATGATTCAGCGATGGCAATGCCATTGAATGTCAAGGGGGTGTGGGTAGATTCTTGTAGGAGATGGTCACCGTCTGGCGCTTGTGACGTGAATGTTACGGCAATAAAAGCTGAAAATGCTGGAAAAACTCAGCAGGTCTGACCACATCTGTGGAGAGAGGAACAGAGTTAATGTTCAAGTCTGTATGACCCTTCTGCAGAGCTGAAGCTATCGATAACCAGGTGTCAGTCACTGGAATCTGAGATACACAGTGAAACGGGACAGCTGATCTGAAACACTTTGCACCTATTGTAATAGTTAGTGAGCCTACATGACCAAGAACACCTCCCCAATCACGAAAGGACAGGGGCTAAATGTATAAGAGACAACGTAACAACTAAAGAGGGCAGAGTACCGACTTGGATTGGGTTGACCAAGACAGGCCTCCGGGAGGTATCCCGTTAGAACATTTCCGGAAAATGTCGATTCAGTGGAGGCCTCACAGCCTGTCACAACCGAACTATGCCACTCGACACAGACTCAAAAACCACCCCAAAGGCTTAATTTATAACTGTATCCGTAATTATTTCTAGAATTCAAAAAATTCTGGGTTCAATTTTTTCTAAAGCAACTTAACTGAAAAGATGTACAAGGGAGTTAAGGTGGGGGAAGGGATGTGATGACTGTCACTTTAAGACTAGTTCACCTGAGCTGGTTGGGGGGGGGGGGGGGGTGTGTGTGGTCAGTGATTTGTTCAACCGATATGTGGCTAGTGCAAGGGAATAAATTCTGGGGAGGGCTTTCCTAGGCAAAAATGTCTGTATGAAGGGCTGGCTGGATACAAGCAGCCACGGAAGCTCTCGTGTAAATATATTTTGTTTGGTTTGACTTAGAAGCCTCCCAGAGCATGTTTCTACCCCTTTAGGGAAGGAAATCTGCCACCCTTACCTGGTCTGGCCTACACGTGACTCCAGACCCACAGCAATGTGGTTGACTCTTAACTGCCCCTCTGAAATGGCCGAGCAAGACACTCAGCTGAAGGGCAATCGGGGATGGGCAACAAATGCTGGCCTTGCCAGCGATGCCCATATCCCAATGAAACACAAAGAAAATAGGAGCTGGAGGTGGCTGTTCAGCCCTTCGAACCTGCTCCACCATTAAACAGGATCACAGCTGAGTATCTACCTTCACTCCACCTTCCCGTATTATCTCCCTGTCCATTAAAGTTCAAAGATCCACTGATCTCTGTTTTGAATGTACTCAACGATGGAACACCCACAACGCGATGTTGTGGAGAATTCCAAAAATTCACAACCTTTTCAGCGTTAAGATTTTGCCTCATCTCAGTCCCAAGTGTTTGATCCATTATCCTGAAACCGTGCCGCTGGGCTCTGGATTCCCATTTTCCCAGTAGCTACACTACCAAGCCCCTTAAGAATTGTCCACGTCTCAATTGAAGCATAGTCACTGCTGTAATGCAGGGAGCATGGCAGCCAATTCCTGCACAGCAAGATCCCAAAAACAACAATGCGATCAATGACCAGGAGCAGCCGTTAGTGAGATTGACTGAGGGATGCGTGTTGGTCAGGACACCGGGAGAACTCCTCTTCAAAGTGGAGAGGGGACTCCCACCCATGGCCTTCTGACTCCGAGGTAAGAGTGTGACATACCAAGCAACAGGCGAGAGAACGGCAGCCTGCGCGCAATCTCCAGAGCAGCCACTTCGTTGGGAAGGGTATCACGGGATCACAGAATTTTAACGGCACAGGAGGCCATTTGGCCCATCGTGTCTGCAGCGGCTCTCCAAATGAGCATTATGACCTAGTGCCTTTTCCCTGTACCCTTGCACGTTGTTTCTATTCAAATAATCATCTAATTCCCTCCTCAATGCCTCGATTGAACCTGCCTCCAACACACTTCCAGGCAGCGCATTCCAGACCAAACCGCTCGTGTGAACAAATTTTTTCTCACATCACACTTGCTTCTTTTGCAAATCACTTTAAATCTGTGCCCTCTCGTTCTTGATCCTTTTTATGGGCGGGAACAGCTCTGTCCAGCATTCTCATGATTTTGAACATCTCTATCAAATCCCCTCTTGGGCTTCTTCTCTCATCCCTATTCCAGTTGGCACCATCAAGAGAGGGGAGGGAGAAAGGAAGGGGAATGGGGGGGGGGGGGGGGGGGGAACAAAGGGGTAGGTGGAGGAAGGGGAACACCCTTCGTGAAGCTCTCCAGGACTCGCACCTCAATCAGCTTCTCGCAGGCAGCACTGACATCCGGCTCCTTCTCCCACTTGTGGTACTCTCGCAGGATCACGTAGGCATTCTTCTCCTTCACCATCTTACGCCCATTCCTTGTTGCAGTGAGCTACAAAGGAGAGTAAGTGGGATTTATCCAGAGATTCAGGGACTTTCCAAAACCACTCAGTGTATTTTCTGATCACATGAAGGAACAAATTGAGCTATTTTTTTGGGAGATAAAACTTTAATTACACTGTAAAGTTGAGAGGAGTGGATTATCAGCCTATTTGGACACAGCATCAAACACTCCCAGGACAGGTACAGCACAGGGTTAGATACAGAGTAAATCTCCCTCTACACTGTCCCTATCAAACACTCCCAGGACAGGTACAGCACAGGGTTAGATACAGAGTAAAGCTCCCTCTACACTGTCCCCATCAAACACTCCCAGGACAGGTACAGCACAGGGTTTAGATACAGAGTAAAGCTCCCTCTACACTGTCCCCATCAAACACTCCCAGGACAGGTACAGCACGGGGTTAGATACAGAGTAAAGCTCCCTCTACACTGTCCCCATCAAACACTCCCAGGACAGGTACAGCACGGGGGTAGTTACAGAGTAAAGCTCCCTCTACACTGTCCCCATCAAACACTCCCAGGACAGGTACAGCACGGGGTTAGATACAGAGTAAAGCTCCCTCTACACTGTCCCCATCAAACACTCCCAGGACAGGTACAGCACGGGGTTAGATACAGAGTAAAGCTCCCTCTACACTGTCCCCATCAAACACTCCCAGGACAGGTACAGCATGGGGTTAGATACAGAGTAAAGCTCCCTCTACACTGTCCCCATCAAACACTCCCAGGACAGTTACAGTACGGGGTTAGATACAGAGTAAAGCTCCCTCTACACTGTCCCCATCAAACACTCCCAGGACAGGTACAGCACGGGGTTAGATACAGAGTAAAGCTCCCTCTACACTATCCCCATCAAACACTCCCAGGACAGGTACAGCACGGGGTTAGATAAGAGAGTAAAACTCCCTCTACACTGTCCCCATCAAACACTCCCAGGACAGGTACAGCACGGGGTTAGATACAGAGTAAAGCTCCCTCTACACTGTCCCTATCAAACACTCCCAGGACAGGTACAGCACAGGGTTAGATACAGAGTAAAGCTTCCTCTACACTGTCCCATTACAAAGCCTTTCTATTTGCACTACCCAGCAGGCACGTACTAGGTTGATGGCCTCAAGAAGCATTTTGCGGATATCTGGGTCCTTCTCACGCTGCTTGTCTTCAGGGAGATACTGGAGATCCACAGGCAGCCCTACATCGGAACAGAGAGAGAAATACTAAAGGTTCAGATCAGGAGGGAGACGTCAGCTATCATTAAACAATTGATAAAGCAATCACTTACAAAAAGAGAATTAAGGACTGTTCAAATGGTGTCAGCTGAGCTGTGTGACCCTTTCACCTTTCCCACCATCTGTCTCCTCTGAAGGTCCATCACTGACAGTTGATATCCAGAACTCTAAACTCTCCTGAACCTGTCTACATTTTCTTTCACCCTGTCCCACTCCTCTCTTGTTACTCCTTCACAAGCCCTAGTTCCCCAACCTTCCCTCCTGTGTTTCTCACAGAGATATCCCTCACTCCACCTTCCCTTTATCAACATAGGGAAACTCCTCATTCTCAATTAATTTAATCTTTATCTTCCCTTCTCTTGCACAGCACCCCCCATCCCCCAAATTAATTGACCTTCTGCCTACACTAAACCTTGCCCGCTGAATAAACTCTTACCCACACTCAATTGCACTCACACCCCCTCCCTCCCCAATCCTCGACCTTGCCCTCCCTTACGGCGTCTCCACTCAGACTGTCTTGCTCACTGACTTGACCATGTCTAACCGTTTCCTTGTATCCTTCACTATCCACGTACACCTGGTCCCCTTTCTGAATTCCACTCCCTTCAATATAAGCCTCGGGAATAAGCTCTGTCCCAAATCTCTTACAACGGCACTTTCTAATCTCCAGCTCCCTAACCCTCCACTCACTGTAACTCTGTAATTGTCAGTCTGGATAACCATTCTGTCTGGTACACCTTTATTGCCTTTCGGTGTATGGATCCAAGCCAGATGCCAAAGGACGAAATAAGGCACAGATCCTTTCCTTGTTAGTAGGTTTAATCACAGGAAGCAGCATTACAGGTTTCTGCTTAACTACCAATGCCATGTTGCAGCTGATTCTCCTCATTTGTGCTCATAATCCTTAATCAAAAAAAATGCCCATCTCCTGTGTATTTTTAACATAACCAACCATTAACACCCTTCTGTCAATCTCTCCCATCATAGGTAATCTTCCCGCTAGCACCCCGCATTCACTCCCTTAAGTCCAAAAGTGCAGACTTGAGTGTATCTGCTTTAACCATCCACCACCAGATCTGATTGGACCATTGGGCTGACAGACTATAATCTCCTCTATCCCAAACCCCTCATCAGTTCAAGATTAATCTGGACAGCAAACATAACCCCGTGGTGTCTTTCCTCCAGTGCTACCCATATTAAAACCTCCCCCGCCCCACCCTGCCACTGTAAACACTGAGTGTGAGATGTTCACTGGTTTCTCTCTCAAGCTTGGGGCCACCCATGCTGCTGTCTCCCTTCTACTTTTGCATCAGGGCACACATCCAAATTCTCCCCTTTTCCCTGGCCCTCAAACTCCATCTCTGCAGTCTGTTATGTCCCTCTTGAGTTCATTTTGTCCATGAGCCCCACCTCCTGCTCCTTTGCCCCCATTCCCAGTAGTGTACACAGGGAAGGGCAGGGATAAAATGTAAGTTGTCCAATCCACCAATGCTCTTTGGACAGGTCAGAGTAAACTCTTGTCTCTCCCAGGACGGAGCTTTTAAAAACACTTCCTGTGTTGACGCGACTGATCCCTCTGCCTTCCCCACAATCTCCATCCCCACACATTCCCTATCTCTCCTTACCCCACGGATCCCTCTGCCTTCCCCACAATCTCCATCCCCACACATTCCCTATCTCTTCTTACCCCACGGATCCCTCCCTCCTTACACCATTGATCCCAGTGCCTTCCCCATATTCCATCTCTCCTTACCCCACTGATCTCTGTGCCTTCCCAATATTCCTCATTCTTCCTCACCTTCCATTTCATCCTCGGTCAACTCCTCAGGACCAGCCAATGGCAGTAGCAGGAATGGGAGGATGTCAACTTCGCTGCCAAGCAACCACTCGTGATATGCTGTAGTGAGGAGATAAAGAGAGGATGACTGAACAGCCCAATGGAGGCAATGGGGTTCCTTATAAGAAACTGGCAAATTCTGCCCAAATAAACAGGACCCATTTTACCCAGCAGCAAGGTTCATCCACCATGAGGCCCCTTCAACGTTAAGAGGCATATATCTCATCTGGAAGACTGCAGTGCTGACAATGCAGCACTCCTGGAATACTGCGCACTCTCAGGACTGTGCTCGTTTAGCACGGGATTTATTTTTGCTTTTAATTTTGGACTAGCCAGTTGGACTGTCATGGTCTTTCTCAGCCAATGCAATTACATTTGCAAGATGATGACAAGATAAAGTGAGAGGGCGAGTTTATAAAAAATTCTTTCACAGGATGTGGGGGTTGTTGGCTGGGCCAGCATTTATTGCCTGTCCCTAATTGCCCTCAAGAAGGTGGTAGTGAGCTGCCTTCTTGAACTACTGCAGTCCATGTGGTGTAGGTACACCCACAGTGCTGTTAGGAACACCCACGGTGCTGTTAGGAAGGGAGTTCCAGGATTTTGACCGAGCGACAATGAAGGAATGGCGATATATTTCCAAGTCAGGGCGGTGAGTGAGTTGGAGGGGAACTTGCAGGCGGTGGTATTCCCAGATGCCTGCTGCCCTTGACTTTCTAGATAGCGATGGTGCTGTTGAAGGAGCCTTGCCGAGTTGCTGAAGTGCATCTTGTAGATGGTACACAATGCTGCCACTGTGCATCGGGTGGTAGAGTGTCGGGAGTTCCTACGAAGAAGAGACATACACAGTATCTTACTCACATCCCTCAGAAATATCCCTAGGCAGTGTATCGACTCTTTGAAAGAGCAATCCAATTAGTCCCAGGCCCCTGCTCTTTCGCCAGAGCCCTGCAAATATCTCCTTTCTAACAAATGAACCGATTATATTTTGAAAGTCATTATCGAATCAGCTCTTTCGGGCAGTTCATTCCTGATTGGAACAGGATTTCCAGATGTTTTCCTAAGTGATCCAACATCCCCAGATGCAGGAACATCTGCTCCTTAAATTCGCCTATGGATAGATTCTAGATCTCAACACCCTGCTCTTCAACCCCCTCCTTGTCTAAAGGGGTTTATGGAAGGGTGAACATAAAGAAGTAGGAGCAAGAGTAGACCACTCAGCCCACCGAGCCTGCTCTGCCTTTTAATACCATTGTGGCTGATCTTGGGCCTCAACTCCACTTTCCTGCCCGCTTCCCGTATCGTTTAATTCCCTGGGAGACCAAAAATCTGTCTATCCCAGCCTTAAATATATTCAGTGATGGAGCATCCACAACTCTCTGGGGTAGAGAATTCCAAAGATTCACAACCCTTTCAGTGAAGTAATTTCTCCTCATCTCAGTCCTAAATGATCGGCCCCTTATCCTGAGGCTTTTCCCCTACATTTTGGATTCCCCGACCAGGAGAAACAATCTCTCAGCGCTCGCCCTATCAAACCCTCTTCAGAATCTTGTAGGTTGCAATAAGATCGCCTCTGACTATTTTAAATTTGTGAAGTTCCATAGGCACCAGATCCCCACAAAGGTCAGTTGTCACGTGCGAGCCCACTGGAGAGCGGGAATGATAGCGCGGACTGGGGTCAGATACAAACAGGAACTGGTCACTCAGCCCGCTTGAGCACGTTCTCTGTTCAGATCTGTATCATAACGTCATCAGCCTGCCTGGCCAGAAGGTATCAGGGGTGCCAGGCAGTTTAGGCAGCTCAGATACGTTCAAGCATGCATCTGTTGCATCTCCCAGGTGACTGCCAGTCAGCTCCAGTCAGCAGTGAGACACTCACAATGATCAAAGCAGCAATTGCGGAGTGTGCCCACAACACCTCCTCTCCGCACACTGGAATCCTCGTACTGTGTGTAAGGGAGAAGCCGCTGAACAACACACCTGTAGAAGGAACAAATCACACAGATTGGCATGGGAGTCACCACAAATAATGACAGCTCTTCCTATAGGTACAGAGTAAAGCTCCCTCCAAGCTGTCCCCATCAAACGCTCCCAGGACAGATACAGCACGGGGTTAGATACAGAGTAAAGCTCCCTCTACACTGTCCCCATCAAACACTCCCAGGACAGGTACAGCACGGGGTTAGATACAGAGTAAAGCTCCCTCTACACTGTCCCCATCAAACACTCCCAGGACAGGTACAGCACGGGGTTAGATACAGAGTAAAGCTCCCTCTACACTGTCCCCATCAAACACTCCCAGGACAGGTACAGCACGGGGTTAGATACAGAGTAAAGCTCCCTCTACACTGTCCCCATCAAACACTCCCAGGACAGGTACAGCACGGAGTTAGATACAGAGTAAAGCTCCCTCTACACTATCTCATCAGAAGTTCTCAGTAGGGGTACAGCACGGTCTTTCAGTCTTCGGGATAAACAAGCTCCCTGCTGGAGAGGCAGCTACAGTTAGTTAATTAGTTAGCTAGCTAGAACCAGTTTTTCTAGCCAGTAGTGCTGACTCATCTCTATAGAATTTCTGCAAATAGACATACAGTTGGTCTTACTAAGTGCACAAGGAGAGAACCTCAATACTGAGTGCAGCTAGACGCAGGGTGTGAACTTGGGAATTTGGTGAGGGAAAAGGTGCTGTTCTGACCTTTTATAAAAATGGAGTGGGCCGTGACAGGGAGCCCCGAGAGCTGCAGCCTGGAATCATTATTTAGGTGAGCAGGTAAGGGATTGGTTGTTGAATTTTAAATTTTCTTTCTCTCTACAAGCAATGACACTAGTTTAAACTGGTGTTGGAGAGATATATGTATTGCATTAAATTTACAGCTTAACTAGTTAAACCAATTGATATAACTATAGATAATTGAGTGATATTTCTATACTTAATTAGTTAAATTAAAAACAGAAAAGATGGTGGGGCAGGTGATGTGCTGCAGCTGTAGCACATGCACGTTGTGAACACTTATGTGAATCAATTTGTGTAGAGATAAGAAATATCAACAGTAATAAGTCAGTTGTGGGAGTAGTTTATATGCCCTTTAACAGTAGTTACACTGTAGGACAGTATACTGGAAGAAATAATGGGGTTTGTAAGAAAGGTGATTTTAATCTTAAATAGAGTGGACAGATCAGATTGTCAAAGGTAGTCTGCAAGGTGACTTCGGCACAATTTCTTAGAGCAATATGTTCTAATACCAACCAGGGAGCAGGCTATTCTAGACTTGGTAATGTGCAATGAAACAGGATTATTTTTTACCTCAAAGTAAAGGAGCCTCTAGGTAACAGTGATCATAACGTGATAGGATTTCACATTTAGTTTGAGGATGAGAAGTATGGGTCTAAGATTAGTGTCTTAAACTTAAATAAAGATAATTACAAGAGTATAAAGACAGAGTTGGCTAAAGTGAACTGAGAAAATAGGTTACATGGTAAGACAGTTGAAAAGCAGTGGCAGACAATTAAGGAGATATTTCATTACTCTGCAAATATATATTCCTTTAAGAAAGACTCTATGAGAAGGATGCACCATCTGTGGCTAACCAAGAAAGTTAGAGATAGTATCAAATTGAAAGAAAAATTATACAAGTGGTAGGTCAGAAGATTGGAGAGATTTTAGAAACCAGCAAAGACTGACTTTAAAAAGAGAGAACTTAGAGGAATGATAGGAGGCTAGCTAGAAATACAATCACAGATTAGTATGAGTTTCTACAAGTATATAAAAATGAAAGAGTAACTAAAGTGAGCGTTGATCCTTTACAGGGTGAGATTGAAATTAAAATGGGGAACAAGCAAATGGCAGTAGTGTTGAACAAGTATTGTGTTTCTTACTGCAGAACACAAAGAAATATCCCAAGAATACTTGAAAATAAAGACATAAAAAGAATAGAGGTATTTAAAAACAATCTTAATCACCAGGCAAAAAGGTACTGGGAAACCTATTAGAACTAAAGGCTAACAAATCACCTGACATGTTGGTCTGTATCCTAGTGTCCTAAAAGTGGTTGCAGAGTTAATATATGCATTGGTTGTCATCTTCCAAAATTGCCTAGATTCTGGAAATGTCCCAGCAGACTGGAAAATAGCAAACGTGACACCTCTATTCAAGGGGGGCAGAAAGCGAGAAACTATATAGGTCAATTAGCCTAACATCTGTCATAGGAAAAGTGCTAGAATCCATTAAGGAGATTATAACAGGATGTTTAGAAAATCATAATACAATCAGGCAGAGATAGGTTTTGTGAAACAGAAATCATGTTTGACTAATAAATAAGAGCCTGTTGAAGTAATAAGCTACATGGATAGAGAACCTGTAGGTGTGGTGTTCGTGGATTTTCAGCAGGCATTTGATAAGGTTGCCACATCAAATGTTACAACACAAGGTAAGATTACATGGTGTCGGGTAACATATTAGCATGGATAAAGGATTGGTTAGCTAACAGGAAGCAGAGAGTAAGGATAAATGGATCATTTTCGGGTTGGCAAGTTGTAACTAGTGGAGTGCCACAGGGATCAGTGTTGAGGCCTAATGTTTACATATATCAATCTACATCAATGA